>JAZHYW010047667.1:0-85895 GCA_037355805.1 Ixodes ricinus | reverse complement strand
GGGCATTTGTTTCTGAAGCTCCACCGTGCTCAGACCCCCGTGCGCATGCTCGAGGCTCGCGAGACACTGAACGCCGAAGTTGCGTCAGTGTTCGGCCGGGGCTTGTGTTCGATTCTCATCGATTCTTTATTTTCGTCCCCTGTCGACCGAGTGCGGAAAAAAAAAAAAAGAGTAGGGCATGAGTCTCTTTGTCCCGCGCTCGGTCGAGAAAAACAGAGTAAAGAATCCGGTGCACGTCTCTTCGCGTCGGTAAAGACGGAAGCTTCGGAGAAATCGAGCCGGACGTAACGCCGCCGCGATCCGATGGCCGCGCAAGCGAATGACCGGTGCCCCTGGGGGGTCAACCACTGACGGGAGTGAAACCAGGCGTCCTTCTCGCTGCGCAGCCGTGCCAGGACGCGCCCGCAGTGGTCCTGCTGCTTCCGCTCCTCCTCCTGCAGCTTCTCCATGAGCGCTTCGCATCGGTCGCGCTCCTTCTTGCGCTTGCTGGGCACCTGCACCAAGACCGCCCAGGGACACCATCAGAAGACTCCTCCTGCGAATGGGACTGTCGGCGGAGAATCTGACGGGTGTGCAGAGTTCCTTTATACTCCATTCGCGCAATCGTAAGGGTACTTTGAGCTAAGTGACCTCTATTGTCGGCTGCAAATCAGTTCCGTGATTCTCCGCACGTGGCATCTGCTCGCAACCCAGGAGCGCGATCCTATGTTAGGACTCAAGTGAAAGGGGTACTCAAGTGGATTCTGAGATAGTCTATTTATGGTGATAACTAGATCTATGAGCTGCACAAGTATCCTAAAAGAAAACGAAATTGCACTCATGGGCGGCTGATTTCCCTATGAAAAATCTATTCAAAGATTGCAACACTCCCCTCTTTCTGCGTCTTGGAGCAGACACCAGGAGGCGCCGTTGGATGGCGTTCCGAAACAATAACTGCTGTATCACTGTCTCCTACACCCAAAGATTTGAAATTTTTTTTTAAAGATATAATGCACAATGCGCCTAAAAAGAGGAATAAAATAGTAATGTTAGGGAATCTCCACGCAATTGACTATTTATATTGTCAAATTTGTAGAAGCTGGTGGGGACTCTAGGATGCCCCCCTTCCCCTCCCCCTTTTGCCCTGAGAGGAAATGTTGCCCGTGCAATTTTAGCTGCTGCGAGTCTACTTGGATGTTTGCCTCTAGAACTGGTCATTCCTACTGCCTGAAGCCCAACAATGTGCCACCAAAAAGTACTTGAGTGCCCCTCCCATGTTGGCAGTATGAATAGGGTATGAGTCGCCTCGTGAGAACTTCCGTCAGGGTTCTATCCTACTGCCTAACTCCAGTTGACATGATACTGGTATTGGTTCCAGCGATATGTTACGAACATGTTTTGGGAATACCCAAAATACGCATTTTTGTTTTCGTTGAAAAATTTTGCTTCAGCACTTCGGGAGCATACTTGTGGTAACTAATGTTGTAGCTACATTATGCATAACACAAACTTTAGAACTTTTAAGTTGTAGTCACTAGCTATATAGTACCTTCCACTGCCACTATATTATTTTTAAGGCAGCCAATTCTTGTAGAATTACCTCCTTTAGAACCAATGCATAGTTTACGGAAAAATTAGTGACTTATTGATCTTTGTTCATTCTTTTTTTCTACTTGCATATATGTTTTGACCCTCAGAGTAGTCAAGCACGAAGTCTCAGCCCTAGATTCGTGCTGCATTTTGAAAAATTAAAAACATGAACCTTGATCTCTAGGATCAAAAGCAGACATTGTCAGATTAAAGGGGTACTCCAGCGATTTCTTCATGGTCCCCGATTTGCTTGAAACTTTGCTAAACTCGCCAAACAACATCGCTAAAATAGTATCCCAATTATTAGGTTAAAATATTTTTTTTTTCAGGAAGTTATTGAATTTACAATTTTGGTCCTCATCGCCGTTTTTCAAACTGAAAGTCTCTACTGACAACAACGAAAAAGTGACGTCAGTGGAAGGCAGGGGTTCACTCTTTTGACTGTAGAATTTGTTCCCAACTGAGTACAAGCAGTTTCATGGTGTCAAATGAATGCTTTGGATGCTCGCTCCAGTACCCATGCTCCAGCACGGAACAAATGATTGGCATATTCTATTTTTTAGGCTGCTTGCTTGACTGGCAAGCCCGCCCGCCACTGACGTCACGGCACTGAAAAGTGAGGGAATATTTGAATGTTGGTTTTTGCATCATTTTCATTTGCCGATTTTGCAATAACTATTATGAACTTTGCGATACTAAATAGCATACCGGAAAGGGTAAAGGCCAGGGAGTCAGAAAATATAGTTAGTTGAGGTAGCTCAAAAAATCGCCGGAGTACCCCTTTAATAGCAAACTACAAAACGCACAAAACCGGCAAAAAAAAAAAAACTGTAGATTTTGCAAGAATGGTTTACAATAGAACTAGCAACAGTCTTGATTAACGACCTTATTTTTTTTTTTCGTATGACTTTAGTGGCCCTCAAGTGTCCCAGTTACACTTGCTTGCTTTGTCGGTCAGCTAAACTTGTGGCATTGCGTGTAACTCAAAGCAACGTTTTTTTTAGCACCACCTGGTCAATGGCTGCCCCCAAAATGTTGCCCATACCATATATCTGGCTAAACAGCTGAGGCAGAAAACTACCAAAACATTGGCCACCCCACCTAATTCACGCAATGTCCAACGGGGCTCCTTCCAGCCGCCTACTGCTTGTTAAAATAGAATGTGCTGTGGTTCCAAACAAGCTTAACTACAGCGAAATGCAAGCTGCAACTCCAACGACCTTAAGCTTTCTTTATTTTATCATGATGCAGTGCCGCAAAAAATCGCAGTAAATGTTTGCAAAACAAACAAGTGAATCGAGCGACTTCCCAAGATTGCTCGTTTACTGGCGCCTTCTTGTCTACTTTCTTGTCAACCTTCTTTTCCACCGCCGCTATCGGAAAAAAGTGCCACAAATTGCTAACATTAAAAAAAACAATCTGTCGGTGTGCGTGCAAATGAACGCACACATTGGGTAGCAGGTTGGGCTACCTAACCAACAGTGGCACGTGGCCTGCGCATCTTTCCCGGCCGCTGCTGCTGTCAGCTAGGTCAGCGAAGTGGACACACTCATTTGAGTACATGCCACCATTTTTCCCCTTACAGTCAGCTAACAGTCGCCGGCACGCGTGCGATCGCCGACACAAGTACGAACTGCCATACTGACCACACATAGAGAGGTAATGATTTCCCTAAGACATATTGACAAATGCCCTTTCGAAACGTCTAATGATAATCATGCCGTAAATGGACGAAAGTCTTCCACTTACAGGATGAGGACAACCGTACCGTAACTCTCTACATGTTTTATTTCGTCCTGGCAGTGTCTTTCCAGCGTGCTCAAATGACCGAGCAATGCGATTCCACGGAAAAGGAACGGCAAACGATTCGTATTACAGCGGTGCTCTGAAACCTACAGGACTCCGGTGTCGTTCCAGATTATGAGAAGGATGCAGAATAATGAAATGCCACTGACAACTGCTCAAGCTCTCCCCTCCCCCCCATAAAACTGGAAGGCACAAAACTGGAAGGACAGGTCGCCGTGTCGGTTACCAATACAGCCCCAATAATGACAGCCTTTCCAGCTGGGAAAGGAAGTGCGAGATCACGTACGACATGCCTCCGGATTGTGCATTTCCAGTTTGTACCTTTCCGATTTATGTTTAGTTCTAGACTGCACACTCCGTTTCCCCAAAAGTGCGAGCGAGGCCGAGGCCACAGGAGCGAGAAGGTCACCTCGCACAGCAACTTAACTGTGCAAACGTATTGGTGCAAAATGACCGTTCACAACTGGCCCTCACTTTAATCACTTTAGTAGCTTATGCTTTGCTCGCACTTGGGGTAAAAAGTATGGCGCCTTCTTTATAGCCTGTGGCAATCCATTAAAAACAACACCGCAAGCGGGCATAGTCTTGATTCGGAGCTCAACAGGTATTATCGGGTGTGAATAAAATGCTAACGGCCAAGTGAAGGCCCTTCGTGCAAGCTATGTTACCTAGAGACTCCTGGGAATTGATGCAGACTGCGGAGTGGAGAGGGGGCTGCAAAGGCTTAGGGACCTCTGGTAGCACAGCATATATTGTAGGCCACGTGCTCCACTGTTAGCATTTCATTAAAACTTGACAGTACAGGCAACTTATACAGAATTAAAACAGATACCCATCCTTCTCTACCTACCCATTAATTAATGCTACCACACAAAAAGAATCCAGAGTTCCAGGCCTATCGTAAAATACCAAGCGTGCCGCTATATCGCAATAAGTGCCTACCCGCTACTTTTGAAATGTATGAAAAACATGCGAAGGACATATCGAGCGCCCACTCCTTACTTCTGAGCCCCCGCTAGCTAACGAAGTCTCATCTGCGTCGGCCGCTTCTCCGCGCGCGCTGGTGCAAAGCTGAGCTTGACACGCACGCACCAATGCAAAGCAGTGAAGCTTGCTTGGTGCATGCCCCCTGGACCACAGTTAAAAAGCCCTACTCCCAATTTTGCAACATTATGTCCAAATTTTGGGTGGGTACTTCCACGGAACTCTACGGTAATCCTGGATACTGAAAGGACGGGATATTTCGGCACTTAATATTTTACCAACCTGCCAAACCGATTTTGTTTTAACTTTCACGGAAATGAAATTTTTTAATTGGCAGTGAACAAATAATTATTCTCCATTGATTCCTATACCTGCTGAACTCGCAATAACACAAAACTTGATTTGTAGCACTCAAACATCCGATATGCACCCCGTAACTCTCGCCACCCATTCGTTCTCTCACCCAACCTCAGAAAGCACACCGATCGATCCCAGCCTCGCCAATCAAAAGCCGACTCTCCCCCTCCCCATAAAGAACCCAGTAACCGCCCGTAACCAGCACAAACGATCAAAGTTCATGACGCACTGTCTCTGCACGTGAAGAGTCCATCGCAACGGTGAAGCGGCAGGCTTCCCGGCAGACACGGCTTGTGATCTCCATGGCTCCGGTTGAAACACAGGTCGATGGACGTTGAGAACAAGCTACCGCCCCGGAACTCTTCCTCCTTCGCCCGAAGCTGCGACGAAGTCGAGTTGACGAATCCTCGAAGACTTCTGCTCCGGCGCTTCCGACGTAGACCCCGGACGTGTCCGTTCCCAGGATCGGGCCAGAGACTTTCAGAGTTGCCGACCCAGGACTGGACTGGACATAATCAGTGCCTCCGACGGATAGTGCAGGGATGCCATCCCAATGGATCCGGTCTCTCCGGCTGGTTGTCTGGTCTGGAGCACTCTTGCGGGACGGTCTTTCCGACGGAGCTGAGAGTCGGGCAATCTTGCTCGACGCCGTCCGGGACGCTCGACATTCCGCTTTGGTGGAAGACGGGGTGACCTCGGATGACGGTGCTCAAGGCATCTGGCATGGTGATCGTTTGTTGAGCTGTCTGTGTCATCCGTACGTTGATGATGTCCCTCGAAGGTAAGCGACGGTTACTTCGTTCGAAGTGTCCGCTATTTCCTTGCAATGGCCCTTGACCTCAATTAACATCTAGTTGATTTTGAAGTCTGGATGTCGATGAAGCGAGACTGGGCGCACTCCGTGAAGACGATGCTTGTGCAGACGTTAGAATGTAGAGGCTCTAGACATTCCAGTGGATACGGTTCATCTTGGGTCTTGTCGAGTCGTCGTTGGAATAGACAGCTGCTGTCTTCTTGTACCGCATTTCGTCAAGGAGGCTCGTAAAATAGATTCTTTTCAAAAACTCGGCCGCTTTGTCTGACTTTGCTCTCGGGGACAAGATAGAATGCAGGGGATACAGAAACGTGCCCAGACAAGGAGACCTACACACAGTGTTTAGGGTTAGCTCCGTGGATGCCCTTCGGTTGACAACTGGAGTAAACTATTTAACTGACTGGTAAGTGACGACAATCTGAAGGCTCAAGATTAGCCACACGCGCAATGTGGGGGACTCAACTTGGTGTGGACGGGAATCATCAGAGAGCAGGAGGGCAATCTTCTCGATGTCTTAGATGACTGGAACATTCTCAAGATGACCGACTGCCCCTGTTGTGACAGCAACTTTGTGGTCGATGCTCCACTTCAACCGAGGTCATTCGTCATTTTGATGGTCAGCGCAAGAAATGGCCACCTAAGCTGCGAGGTTGCGGGTGCTTCCGAGATGTGTCAGTGTCAGCAAGCTGACGAAATCTTGGAAATTACTTGAATCTTCAATAGTGGTCCTCGAGACGATGTGACAAGGAACCCAAAGGTTCTTTTCGCGATGCTTCGGCCTCTGAGCAGCAAGTCGAAGATGACTCGGCAGCACTCTGTCGCGAGGCTCCTTCGAGCTTTGTCAATCTTCGATGTCTGTGAGTCAGTGGAGAAGGTCTTCTGGAGACGCCTTGTGGATGCCTTGTGAACTTCCGGTGGCACCAGACACCTCTTGGAGACCAGAAGGATTTCGAAGGCTTCTTGCAGCTCGAGTAGGCTGTCTGCATGACATCCCTTTGACTCCGGAATCTTCTTATCCACCGAAGACCTTGGCAGGAAAACAGGCAGGGAGACTGGCCAGTTGAAAGATGAGATGCTCCTCGATCATGGTCGTCGGTCGGCCCTGGAGGCGGGGGCGTTCACGGTGGCTTGGGACGGAACATGGACACGTGGCTCGAAGGATCGTAGACCGCGTGAAGCTCGGGCGTTGGCCGGACGGTCTTCGTCAGCACAGCAGGTGATGCCATGCGTGCACCGATTTCACGTCACCATCAACACGGAAGATGAAACAAATCTTATCCGTTTCCCACTTTTCTGCTTCCAGAGTTGCATAAAAGAGAAAATTAACCGGAGTAAGCACGGGGCCCTGACTATGCTTCATCACGTAAAGCCCTCATCACTGTTTGTGAAGGCAACCGATGCAGCTGTTCTTCCACAGAGCATATGGTAGCGAGTCACGGCAACTAACAGCAGGAGACCAGCGATTGAAGGGGCGCAGAAAACGTTCGGACCCCAAAACGGCGAGGTACCCCAAGATCCCAGACATGTAAGCCTGCACAACTTGCTACTTTGAGTCTACATGCTACATTGCAAATTAACCCAGGTAAGAAAAAGAAAAATTAGAAGTGAAAGAAACCGAAAAAAAAGGGAGAAAAGGGAGAAAGACAATGTCTCAATGATGAGACATTGTCTGCCTCTTCCACTTTAAATCCTCTATACCCCAGTTTCCGGTAGATTTACATCATCGTAAAGTTCCGCCAGCTTAGATGTTATCTGCTTTCCCATTCGCTGGCCTCCTTTGGAAAATTGGGATGACCGGCCCTTATGTGATCTTCATACAAAGGTGTTGGGCAAAAGCCCAACAGCTCTGGATGAGATTGTAGTAGCGGAAATATCATCAGTCTCACGGTACCACAATATTATTTCTCCCGTTCCATCAATACAGTAGTCCCTTTCGCAAATTTTTCACCGTCTGGCAGAGGCGTTCCAAAATTATGTGCAGGTGCTGTGGCAAATTGCGCCTACCACTAAAGCTGAGTACACTTTTGACGCTTACCGACGATGTGCAACAACGACAATGTTGTCGCACATCGTCGGTAAATTATAACAGCGTCTCTTTCCAGGTGCCCTTCTTTTCTTTACCAAGATATGCAGTGGTGAGTGCAAGGATACAACGCAATGCCCGCAGACGCCCCATTACAAAATTTACTAAGTTGCATATACAGGATGCACGAGCTTTGAGAACTTAACATAAACGGTGTAACACACAGTAACTGTCAGCTTTACCCCAAACAAACGTCGCAGTTTCCAAAGATGACAATTAAAAGTAACTTTTTGTGCCAAATGTTTAGCAACACCACCGTTTACGAGCGCCCATCTTCGGGGCAGCATGGTACGCTCATTATTTTTGTCAACCGTGAAGCGATCGGTAATTTTAGCCAAAGTTCTGTTCTACCGTCGGCAGCCGCATCACCTGCACTTATCACCACAACAGCTGTCATGGTTGCCAGCAGCAATTTCGGAAAGGGTCTACTGACATTCCCTGGCTGGCGTTTTAGAGATGCGCAGCATTAAGAATAGAGTTGATCTGACCCACAAGGCCTCTAACTGAACCCCACAAGTAATACGAAAACATCCTACTGAAACGAATCCAATTAGGAAGTCAGGCACGCAGTAAATCTCGGAGAAAGGGAAATCCATGTGGCCCCCAGGACTGCGACTACGTTTTAACGAAGCAGAGAAGGAAAAACTGAGCAGCCACACTGATCCCTCATAATTTCAGGGCTAGAAAGACCAGCCGGGTGAAAACCTCAGTGCTGACTACAGATGCCAACCTCAGAAATTGCGCACAGGAGCATAGAGGCTACGTCAGGCACGAACTGCAACAAAATAAGGTTGTTCGCTCACTTTGACGGCAAAGCTAGAGCGAGACAGCATTTGATTGCAGAATTTTATCCTAACGGATGCTAACTCCGATTGCATAACTGTGCGAGGCGCGGCAAGCCTTGCACTGACACGGAAAATGCACTCCGCACATTCTCCGCGTCGTTACAAGAAAGTGAAAAGGATGACGATGCTTCAAAAAATATGCAGCGATGCGTACCAAGAAGGCGGATATTAAACTCAAGTGTTTGCTGCGCTTCTCGAAAAATGCAATTCTGCCCACGACGATTTCATTAATAAGTCAAAATGAAGCCGCAGTTTTTTTTTAATTTAAGAGAATTGGTTTGCTAAATGGAAGGGATAACCTACCTCGAAATGCAGCTGCCATTTCTTATTATTTAATAGACCCGGTCAGGGTAGGGATAACACGCAGTCACCTCTGTACACAACTAGCGAGAGGAGACACAGCCTGTTTCCTCCGACCCTACCGGTGCTCTTTGGTGGCGGCGGCGGCAGGCCGATGGCCGCCGCAGAATTTAACTCGTGACAAACTTGGCAACGCAGGCACTGCCACGACGGCAACGGAGTTGCCGGCCGACGAAGTCCCGAGGAGCCTCAGTGCTACGGCCCGGCCCTTGACAGCAGCCTAACAGGCCGGACCCAAACACCTGAGCTCGGAAAGCGGAAGAGAGTTGCAGCACTGCACCAGTACACACAGCCGCGCACACAGACACACGCTCGCGCACGCTACAACGGGTCACAGTGCCTGGAACGTACCTCCGACCGGTGCATTCACCGTCCCGTCCGAACTGCTCGCGAAAAGCGGTCCCGAAGTGGCAACAGATTACGTCGACGGGAGCCAGGATGTCACGCTGTCAGACGTTGCGACCCTGGCAAAATAGGCAATCGGGAGCGAGAGCCGCTGTCGTTGCGGCGTCCCATCTCGCGTCTGCTCCAGTTTCCGTGGACCGGCTGGCTGGAGAGCGATCCACAGCAGGAGGAACATCAGTCACGCCGCCGTCTGCTACCGTGCCACCATCACGATCGCGGCAGGCAAGAGCGCAACGCTTCTACGATGACATCGGGTGGAAATCGAGGAACCACATTTGGGTACGTCGCAAACCGATACCATCCAAAAGACAAGGCTCAACGGAACGGTGCGGACCTTGTCTTTCGGGTGGCATCGGATAAATGCACCGGTCGGAGACGCGCCCCAGGCACCACTTTCGAACGTCGCCACCGACCCCACCATCAAGGATCGCCGACCGCGCCGCCCGGCTCACCATGTCCTTGCTATCCTCTGCCTGCACCACCTGCTGCTTCAACTTGCCCACCTCCCTCTCGTAGCTGGACGTGGGCACGTGGAGGTCGTACATCGAGAGCGACCAGAACGTGACATAGAACTGCGGGCTGCAGAGACGGAGACGACGGGTACAACCCACGGTTAGCCACGCGCGCATCGGGCGGCCGGTGCAGCGCCTCGGGTCACCTGAGGTCCTCCCACGTCTTGGACGGGTGCAGCGGCCGCACGCTCTCGACGACCCGCGACATCACCTGGTCCACCGCGTCGACGTAGCGCTGCAACTGCAAGGTGCGAGGTGCTGGGACCGCGGCATGCGGCGTTAGAGAGGACTCACCTTTTGTGCGGCAGTTAGACTCTTGAACGTCTTGTCCCTCCTCTTGGCGTCATCGAACTTGAGCTGAGGCAAAATGACGCGAGTCAAACGATGCGACGGGCGTACTGCGTAAACCACGCTCGCAGGAAGAAAAAAACGTATCTTGATCCTACAGATAAAGTTGGTATACGCAGAACGTGTTTATGTGGCCTTCTTTGGGGCTTGTCGCAGACTTCGCAGTTATCCTTGATTAATTTTAATTTTCTTCGATTATGCAAAGAAAATTAATCGAATAATCGAAGGAGAGGAAACAAGAGCGCATGAGGATATCGGAGCAACAAAGGGCATAAAGCTTTGCATCTGTCGCGACTCTGTGGCGCAGTGGTTGAGTGTCAGGTTTGTAATCGCGGCGTCGTGGGTTCGATTCCCATCTGGGCACGTTCAGAATTTTGTTCTCGCTTCTAAAATTACCGTTTCCTCCCAATTATGCGCTCTTCTCTGCGGATCGTCCTCCGAAGTATGTGTTGCACATTTCGTATTGGCTTCAGGGGCATTCCATCACATCTTCGTCAAAGATCCCAGCCTTAAAACACATTCCACGTTGAAATACCGTCTGAATTGCAAACAACATTCTAAAAACCTCCGTGGCACGAAAAGCACAAAAGAATAAGAAAAATTCACCCGAAATTTCGGTCCAGCGCAGTTTTACTTGGTAAAAATGTGCTGGACCGTGAAACTCGCTTCTGTACTTACGGAAAAGTTAATGAGTTTTTCTGACAAAGGTTTTACATTCCAGAGAAATTACTCGGGCGAAGCAACCGTTCGATTCTGCGCGATACCTCGAGGTCCCCGTTCGCCAGTGCGTGGAGGGTACTGACCGCGATGGAATGTCCGAACATGGGCCTGGCCAGAAAGAAGGCCACGTCGGCCTGCACGTGAAACCGCGAGAGCAGCTGGTCCACGGGCGGCAGGCGGCCCGCGTACTCTTCGGTGCTCAGGCTGCTCGACAGGAAGCTGCCAAACTGGACCAGGGTGTCTTGGCACTGCAACGACACCACATGGCACTCAGCGTGGCCGGAAGGCCCACCACCCCCCCAAACACCTCTATGCACCAGAGCCCATTTAAAGAGACAAGTTCTTCCAGACAAATCCAAGCTTTGACGTAAAACGCCTGGAATGAGTCTTCGACCGACATGTTAGGCGTCCCATACTGGCCATACTAGACGAGCTAGGCTTAGAGTACCGATTAGATACCGATAAAGTACCGATCACAGCAGAGAGACTAGGTCTCCAGGCCCTTTCCGGCAAAGCAGCTACAGCTCCTACGACTATTTGGAGCGACTATGGAGTCTTCTACACTCCGTCCGAGACCGGAGCCAAAGCTACGAGCACAAGCAAGCCCGCGCTCCTGGATTTTAGACGTGCTATTCTTGCGCGAGCACTCGTTCTGCAAAAACAAAAACACTTCAAAGTGACTATCTCGTGCTTGTGGCACTGGCTGCAGCCTCAACATGAACAGGGTATGAACAGCACCGTCGGACCGTCGGCAGTTAGGCATGGTGCGAGCCCTTACCTGGTCGTAGAGCTTTCCAACCAGCTTGAGGTGGGAGGCCTCCTGGTCCCGGTAGAGGATGCAGTTCTTCTGCTGGGCCATGAGCAGGCAGAGCGGCAGGGCCAGGTCCTGCTCCAGCAAAGCCTCCTTCAACCGCTGGGACGACTTCTTGGTGTTGCGCAGCTGGTGGAAGTAGCCGCCCTGCAGGGACCCAGAACGCTCACCGTTTGCATATGCGGTTGAGCATGCTACAATGCAGAATGCGTTTCATCAGCCCAATTCTAGCATCACATTATATGCAGTCATATACAGGATGTATAAATTTACCTATAACAGATATTTCTTTTTCTAAGTGGCGAGAGTTAGACGAGTGATGTCTTCAACATGTATTTATCGGGCTCGGCAGACATTAGATGAGGGGATAATCGTCGTAAATTCACTAAATAACTAAGATCTGTCGATTAATTTTTTACTTAATGGTTTTAGGCATCATGTTACAATTGCAGTATTGATGGAAATTACTATTAGAGGCTAGACCAATTGAAAGAATTTCCGAAAATCTTATAGTTTTTTGGATACTAATAAATTTGCAAGTTTTTTAGCCCAATTTAAAAGTCGCGCGTAAAAAGAGTGCCTCAAGCCCTGCCCATAATGACGCTTGGAAGTAATCGTTTCAATCATGACGTCGTATCTCTGCAGCACACCCTTGGCAGGTGCACCAATGACAGAAGTGACGACGTGACAACTATACGCCACTTTTCTTAATCGTCACTGTAAGCAAGGCTTGCAACACTCTTTTTGCGCGTCATTTCTGAATCGCTGCTCCAACACGCGAAAATTAATAAATGAATATCTTTAAAACTATTACATTTTCACAAAATCTTTTAAACGGTCTGGCCTCTAACACCGCCAATAGTGCAATTCCAACATGACCCCTAAAACCAACAATTAAAAAGTTAATCAACTAATCTTAGTTAATTTGCCAAGTTACCGTGACGATCATCCCCTCAACTAATGTCCGCCGAGCCTGATAAATATATGGTAAAGACGGCTCTTGTCTAACTCTCACCCCTATAAAAGAAATTTAAAAAAAAACATGTATGAATAAAATTTAAACACCCCCATAAAGTGTACAAGCCCATGGGGGCATCATGATGTCACAAGACATCATGCGACACCGTTATGTCGCATTACAGTCAAACCCGTTTATAACGAACAGCAGGAAACGCTACGATCAGTTCGATATAGCAAGTAGTTCGATATAGCAAAACCCATTTACAACGAACTTCCATGATGCGTTCGTTGTAAGGTGAGAGCTTCTCTTTCTCTCTCATCTTTTCGCTTCCACCTTATAACAAAACGCTGGAAAGATTTTTTTTTTTTTTTTTGCATGAGCGCAGAGTTTGTTTTTTCAGTTTATCTCCCCTACTGAATCACTTCTCTCCGTAGGCAACCGCTTCGGGATGAAGTTCTTTTTCTGTGCGTACGTGCCAGTGTTGTTTTTTTTTTAGCTTTCTCCCCATCTGAATCAATTCTCTTTGTCAACTTTCTTCGCCGCTTGAGCTTTTGAAATTTTCTTTCTTTCCTAGATATTTTTTTCAGGGGGGGGGGGGGGGACAGGCTAGGAAACGATTGTTTGCACGTTTTTGGAAGCCTTCCCAGGAGAAAAAATTCGATATAGCCAATATGTTGTTCGTTATAAAAAGTACTTTTTACATGCATTTTTATTTAAACTTTTTGTGAGTTCGATATCGACAATAATTCGCTCTACGTGGGTTCGTTCTAAACGGGTTTCACTGTATGAGGTCACGCGACATGTCACACACACACAGCCTGTGCCCAGCTTATCTGCAACCCATTCTGTGCTTCCTAGTCCTTGTCAGCAGAATCAAGCTTGTGCAAGTATTTTACATTGTATTACCCACGTTTCGGCCTCTACCCATTTACGAGTTGAAATTTTACACAGTGCGGACTATACAAGGATTTGTTTCTTCAAGGCTGTTCATTGGGACGAGACAGAGTTTGTGAATGCCGGTTTATGTTAGTGATGATTCCTGTCCAGACTTTGCACTAGGTGCAAGTTAAGTACCGGGTGTGGACAATCTAAAAAACATAGCTGAAAATTTACTTCCCCAGACTCACAGCAGGTGCAGACTAGAGCCACTAAATGAGCTGTGCTTACAGTATCGGCACTCTGTTGCCCAATTTTCTTGTGGGCGCCGCCATCTTTGAGCTTATATAGAGCAGACGCAACGTCCTCACAATTTGAAAATGTGACTTCCTCGGCTTTAGATACAATGTTAAAAAGCCGGGGTGACACAGAATTTGAGCGTTTTGTGTGTTTGGTCTTTTTGTATTGATTTTTTCTTTTTGTTCTTGCCGTCTACCCGGCTGGCCTGGCGCATTGAGCGGCAGGGTTCGGGCCTGGTCCGATTTTTTGTTGTTTTATGACCGCCCCGGCCCTCGTCGGTAGAGCGGGAGTGTTCGGGCCGGCGTCCGCTTTCTGTTTTATGGCCCCCTGGCCCCCCCCCCGCCCCAGTCCCGAAGCGTTTCTCGCGAGGTGGCTGCTTTGTAGAGATGGGCCGACTCGCTTCCCGGAATGTTGGGAATAGCTCCAGATGTCCTAGTGGGGGTGCACTTTGTGGTTAGCTGCGGGCTCGCCAGATTGACGCGCGTTTCTTTTTATATGTATTTGGTTGTTGGAACTACAGAAAAAACATTTTGTTTTTTTGGGGGCGAGGGAGATTGGGGTTTTGCCACTGAATTTGGGAAGGGAGGGACCTCATGCTTGGTTCCGAGCCGAGTCAAGGCAGTGTGCGCGATGACTCTGACCCGGGGGTGAACGCAACGCAAAGTTTGGGCGGGACTGCGGTAGCGACGGAAGGCTGGGCGCGGGAGGAGTTTGGGCTCCCTGGTCCAAACGCTGCTTTGGGCGCCCAAGTGTGTGTGCGTTCGTGGGTGAGTGCTGTGCCGAGGAGCCACGCCGACAGCACCCAAGCGCACATCGACCTCCCGGGTTCGGTCAGCATCGCAAGAGGCCGCGTCACCCCCATCACCCACCGGACTCAGGTTCGCGCCACTCACCACCATATCCACTATCCCCTTGTACAGTTTATCCCCCCTTTGGTGTTTTTTTTTTCCGTTCTTTGAATGAGCGCTGTGTTTTTGTTTTTTTCCGTATAGATATTACTGTATAGGATAAGTCGCGCCTGAGCGCTTTCTCTGTGGGGCGGTCCGTTGTGCTTTGCTGCCGGGAGTTTTGTTTGTTTTGTTTTTTTGCCTATCGAATTTTTGTCAGTAAACCACTTTGTGGTCGAAACGAAAAGAGTCTGTGCTGTTCCTTTCCCTCACTGTGAGCCCCGTCACCAGGGCGTGGACCTATCGGTCCAATCAGCGGTCCTAGCAAAATTATAAATTTGTTTGCATGGGACCATTTGGATCTTTTATTTTTTTTGTAATTTTCCGAACCTGTGACACGAGGTGACATCGCTCGCTCCGTTGCGAACTGTTTTAACATTTCTGGAGAACAGAAAAGCGCTTCCTGCAATTTCCGACAAAGCTTCATAAAACTGGCAACCATGATTTTAAGGTCCAAGATGGCCAAAGTGTCATTACTCCGAGGTGTAGCTTATGTAGTGGCTCTAGTGCGGACTGTCGGAAAATATGGTACATCGTGCCACACATATGAGACCGTCGGCTGTTTGTGGGCGCAGAAATAAAGAGGTGGCGATGACAACACGACGATCGCAGAGTGTACAACCGAACCTCGGCCTTAGAGCAGTTCGCCTCCGCACATCGCCTCCAGCTGGTCCTGCGTGGCCTGTTCCGTCGACTCGATGCCGGTCATCTTCTGCACGATGTCCTTCAGCACCAGCAGGTCGAGGCTGCGAGGGCCGTCAAAGTTGTCGGGTGGTGCCCGGATGCGTACGCGTCTCGCAAATTAGAACACTAGGAATGATAGAGCGTGGGACACGAGTGCATCCAAACCGTCCGACCCGACGCACGATACCGCCGGGAAGAAGGCCCTTCCGAATCGCCGCATGCGACGGTTCGCGACGCGTCGCGAGTGTCGTTCCGTTTGGCTTTGCCCGGTATCCGGAGATTGCCGTACGAAGGGGAAGGAAGTGTCAGGGGTGAACAGGTCGTCGGGCGACGTCGACGCGACATTTCCGCCGCCGTCCGCGCTGCCGTCGGCTGCGGCCATCCGACGATCAGACCGCTGAGATCAGACAGTTTCGACGCGCACGAGCCTCGTTTGTGCCGAAAAAAGCTTTGTTGAGCACAGGCAAGTGAGGCTGCCCTCAATAAAATACAAATAAGGTACAAAAAGAAAAGATAGTCAGATCTGTGTAAGCCTCTCGGTGGTTCTGCACGTATAACGCGCGCTATAGTCGGTGATGGGTCAGGAACCCAGTGGATGCTCCACCTAGAGCACCATCTTCCGGCCTTTGATTAACTTTGAGGGAATGATTAACTGAATAGCTACACATACCAAGTAGATTTTTTAATATTTCCCTCTACACGGGCCTATTAATAAGCAGGCACACACATAAAACACTGGTGAAGTTCAAAGCGAATAGTGGTTTTGGGCGAATGTTTACTAATCGAATAGTTCCTCCGGGCCTTTTACTACCGCTTTACAACGCTTAAATGAAAATTCAGCTGAACTCATGAAGGTTGTTCCCAGCCTTCCACTTGTCCAGATTAAGATTAGTTTTAATATACCCACCGTGTCTCTATGAACCGTGGCCTCAGAAAGTCCAATGCCTACCTTGGGGTGGCACGTAAATGACAGATTTGACATAAAATTAAACCTCAAAAGACGCCGCTATCTCAATCGAGGGAATTCCCCCCAGAAAAACAAAACAATAAAAACAAGCAATTATAATGCAAGCAGGTTTCTGTTTGCATAATCGTAAGGGGTTAGTCCCGTCAAGTCCACTTCTCACCGAGCACTTGCGTACTGCGGAAAGCTTGCGAGCTTATGGTGCGGAAAAGCTTGCGAGCTTCGCGGATGTTGCTTTCCCGCACTACACAGGTGCTCGCTGAGAAGCACACTCAACAGGGCTAACTTGTCACAATGAAATAGTTTTAATTAAGCGAAGACGCTGTTTAAATTGGCCAGCTTAGAAAAGCATTAAAAAAATGAAAGCTGTTTACAACTCCCGTAACGCCGGATTAGAGCGCAGCTCTTGAGGAGGAGGATGGAAGGGTACTGAGGGATAGGATGGAAGGGTGCTGAGGGATAGGCGACTCTCTGAGGTCACGTGACCTCAGGGGGGTCACGCGACCTCAGGGGGGGGTCAAGGACATCAGGGGGTCACATGACCTCAGGCGGGGTCATGTGAGCCCAGTGGGTCACATGACATTAGGGGGTCACACGACCTCACGGAGGTCACGTGACTTCAGGGGTCAGCGACCTGAAGGGGTCACGTGACCTCAGGCGGAGTCACGTGACATCAGGGGTCACGTGACCAGGCGGTAACCCTCGTGAGTAACTCGAGTAACCTCGGGAGGGTAACCCTCGTGAGGTTAACCTCATAACCCTCGTGAGGTAACTCCGGTGACCCTCGTGAGGGTAACCCTTTTGAGGGTAATTAACCCTCGTAACCCTCGTGGGGGTTACCAGGGTTACTCTCACGAGGGTTACGAGGGTAGCCCTCGTGATCCTCGTGAGGGTAGCCCTCGCGAGGTAACCTCGCGAGAGTAACCCCTCACGAGGGTTACACGCAATTACGCCGACGGTGACGGCGACGCCGCTCAAGCCGGAAACGGGCGCTTAAGAGCTGCGCTCTAAAACAAACATAACGGGACAACCAAAATTTTTAAACGCGTTTGAATTAACCAGAAGTATTAAATATCCGAGTTTGAATTATTGCGAGTCCACTGCACAATCTCAACTGCACAGAGTGGCAGAGCCAAAAATTTGTTTACCGAGGGAAGGAGGAGGGGCTGAGGTAGCTGGGATGTCCATGACTTTGGGGTGCGGAGGGGGAGGGAGAGGGGAGAGGGGGGGGGGGGGTCAAAATGCATTTGAGTATTACAGAGGGCTGAAGCCCAATAAGCTACCCCTGGCTACGCCACTGGAACATGCACGACACATAGTGGAATACAAACTCTTCGTTGCCCCGTGGCAAGTTACGAACAATGTTGCGTCCATACTCGCCGACTAAGTAAGAATGGCAGGGCGCAGGGTGTCGCTTCTCCACAGTGCACGAGCGCTCAGATATAAGCGTGCTTAACGGGGCCACAAGATGAGAATGCCAATCGAATTAAGCGGCTCATATATTGAAAAAATAGTGGGACAACTAAAACTTTGAAATTCGTTTGAATCAACCGTAAGTAAGAAATACTAGAGTTTCAATCACCGCGGGCCTACTGTAGAATACAAACGTGCACGAAAAAAGAACAGGACAACCAGGGCACCTCTTTTCCGCCTTCAGCTGATTTGCCACGAGTTGCAGCAGTCCCGTCAGGTCGATGGAGTACTTCTTGAAGACGGCGCCACAGAAACTGGCCAGACCTGACAACGAAGGAACGGGGGAAAAAAGCAGGTTCTCAACACCGCCTGACGCCGCAAGGCTGGTCATGAGAGACCGCACTCACTCTGCAGCCAGAGAGAGATGCTGGTGCCGTCGTGCTTCATGCGGTCCTTCTCCGGATTGCAGAGCGCCTCCGCTACGCAGTCTACAAGCAAAATCGGTCAAGGAAACCAAAAACGCCGTGCACAGAAACCCTCTCGCAACCTTGTGCGGAAAGCCCCTCCACACCTAAACTTCAAATTGCTCAGTTTGAAAGAAAGCAAGACTTCGCGTCATCTCCAAACAGCTCAATACGACCGTTGCTGGTGAATAAATGCGGAAGCCCCGGCCAGAAATGGGACTGCACTTCTGCGACACTTTGCTGCACTCTATGTTTAAATGCGACAGACGTTCTTTGGATAGGAGCGCCAGCTCCTTGCATTTGACGGCTCCTCCGCTGCACGAGCCCTCCTGTGACGGAAGCCAAACTCGAAGCTGCCCGCTCGCGCCGCTCTCACGTGGCTGGTTACGTCACGTTCGCCAGCCGCCGCTCTCGCGTCGGCTGGCGAAAGGAACGTTATCCGAGTTCAATAACCGACGCTTCACGAGTCTCCCCACGCTGCGCGGCAGTTGGGCGTCAGGCTCACAATCTTGAAGCCAAGCCATGGGTTTGTTTCCCCACGGAAAACATTCGGAATTTTGTTCTTTCTTGTCAGTTCAGTTCGGTTTAATAATCCTCAAAGGCACTATTACACAAGGGGGAGATCAAGTACAAAAAACTTAATCGTCAAGCTGTCCAAATAACAGTTCCGTTAGTTATGAAGAGACATATCATAGGTATTACAGTTGAACCCGTTTATAGCAAACCTGAATACAGCTAATTATCGTCTATATCGAACACCTAAATATTTAGAACAAAATTGCACGTAAAAAAGTCCCTTTATAACAAACAACCTATTGGCTACATTGAACTAAAAACGCGGACTTCCAAAATGGGAGAGCACCCATCTCGTATAAAAAGAAAATCGAAAATACACGAGTGCCCCCGCCTTGTTTAAAATAGAAAACAAAAGAAATGTGTAATGCTAAAACCTCCCAAACAGCAAAAAAAAAAAAAAATTTTGCAGAAAGCACAAAAATGCACACACACACACAAAAAAAATGAGCAAAAGAATAAGTCAACAACAGGACATGCTGTCGGGAGCAGTCTCTGCTCGAAGTTTGTCTTTCTCCTCGCCAAGTATCCTCCAATAATTGCAAAATTTCAGAGACCGCGTCGGCTGCTTCCTAACCACCACTTGCTATGTTTTGTTTGTTAGCTCTCTTTTCGTTTGACTTCCACGTGCTGATCCGGTTCGCGCAGGAAACGGCAACCGTCTTTGTCGTTCTTTGACAAGCTGGAAATAATTCCTTGGTGCAAAGAACAGATTGTAGCGATCATCAAACTTCTGCCTGCGATCACGGGGCATTCGCGGCTGGATAGGTGGCGTTCGCGGGCAACCAGCAATCTTCGGTGCGGCTCGGCTACTCTGCTGCGGCTCTCTTTTTCGTCTCTGTACGATTCCGCTGATTTTGTTTGGACTCTGGCTTCACGAGACCAAAATCACATTTCTTTCAAAGAAACGATTGCCGTACTGCAGATCGTGAATCTAAGCCCAGACGAAAAGGCTTCGCAGTCAGCTAAAATGGCAAAAACATTTTCTTTACGCGCACGCCTGGGTGCTCAAATTCTTTAAATGTCCTCGCAGAATAAGCAGTTCAAAACCTACTTTTTGTTCCAGCAGTTAGCCTGCCTACAGCGTTATCGGATATGTTTTCGCGAGTCATAAATGCTTTTTGCGGTCCGCTGAAGAGTGCATAAACGCGTGTTCAGAGTACTGTCAAGAAAATAATTGTTTCTTACGAAGCCCCGGTTTCAAAATTTGCGGTAGGCCAGGTTTTGATATAGCGAAATATGTGATATATCGAACTAAATTGCGTGTCTGATGGAGTTTGTTATAAACATATTCAACTGTATACACCCCAGCACGTGCGCACTCGTTTCCTGCGAGAAATCAGAGTTTTCCTGGGGGAAGGGGAGGCAACGAAAAGAAATACTAACGCATTTAAACATTCCTTCGCATAAGTATCCTTCAAAGTATCCTTAATATCCTTCGCACATCAAACAACGAATCCTGGTGTTTGGGGACAGAGGGTAGGATACAGGCGAGAACGTCGTAGGAGAGCATGGTGAGGTACTTGAGCGAGTCCACCACGGGCACGATCAGGTTGTCCCAGGTCTGGATCTGGGACAGGATCTGCACCCACAAGGACAAAGGAAGTCATTAGTGCGGAAAGGACCGGCGCACTCCAAAAACACTCTTTGTTTCAAACGATTGTGACCTGGCAGTAGTGATCATCCCCCCCAAGGAAAACTGCCCGTCTCTCTGCGACATCCCAAATGTGCTCATATGCGCAGCATTTATAGGTCCTTCATGATGCGACGTCACATCATAGTGTCACCTGACGTCACAATGTCACGCAACACCATGACATCGCTATGTCACATGGTGTGAAGTGTCATGAAAAAACTATCACTGGAGAGCTTCCTTTCTTAGGACCCACAACCATTCTAGCACCGGGGTCAAACACCAACCGTTGTGAGCCCGCCAATGTCCCTATCGAGGCTAAATTCGAGGCACAGACACTCAAGTGCAAAAAGCTGGCCATATAGATGCTATGCATTTTAAACAAACTGATCAAAGGCAAGACCTGCCTAAGGCACTGAAATCAGTTAAAGATTTTCTGAGCCCAAACTGTCAAAGGGAGTGATGTCTTCCTTCGCGGCTTTACTACTAGATCTTGGGCAAGCTACGGGCAAAGGTGGCAATCAATTTGGAATGTACGTTAGACCTGTCCTGTGCTGGTATCTTTGGGGAGCCCAAAAATACCAGCAATTGTGACATCTGTCTAATGATTGGTACCTTTTTTTCCCCACACTTCCACATTTAATGAATGGTAGCAACGCTTGGGGATGGAAGAGTATGCACATTGTATAAACATTAAAGAGCAGCTACAAAACCATGGAGACAAGAGAGAGAGACACAAACAGAGCGCCGACCCACGTTTCTCGTTTCCTTTAACTTCCATAAACACAAAAATAAAAGACGAAGCAGCACGAAAAACATGTCCTCGACACACACACACACACACAAACACACAAAAAAAGAAAGAGACTCACATAATCAAAGAGAAAGCAAGGGTTGCTGTGGCTGAGCTTGCCAATCTGTCGCCCGAAGGCTTCACGTTCTCCTTGCTGAGTCTCCTGCACAAGCATCAGAGACAAACACAAGTGGTCAGATATGGTCAACGACGGAGGAAGGAACACTAGTTTTCACAGTTAACTAGACCGCTTCCAAAGCGTCTGTGCCGGCTACTGCATCTTCACTGGGCTTCCGAAGAGTTGAGCGTCCGCACTAAGTGGCACTCCGGTGATCTCGGCTTCGTAAAGAAAAGATAAAGGAATGGGGAAAAGGCTACAAATACGTAGGTATATAATGCCTTCCTCCTGAGAGAATGTCAAAAGATCACTTGGCCAGAACCAAGAGTTGCAACGTCTGTGGGAAGTCGAGAACAGTGCTATAGCGCACCTCCTCCTTTTTCGCGCATCGAAAAAATGTGTCAAACTTTGTCGCCCACCTTCGGAATCCGGTTCTTATAGGTAACTTTCAATTTAAGCTGTCCTAGTCCCATTAAACCTTCCGAGGACAAACTGAAAAATGCGTCCCCCACACCTCGCATTTATGGCAAATCATGGGCTTGCTTCACAAAAAACGATCGCCACAAACCGCATTGGGTAGGTACGACGTCTCTTTTCTCACGCTGTACCAAAGAAAGAAAAGTAGTATTTTCGGAGAGTTTATACTCACTTCATGATGTACTTGATCCTCTTGAGTGAGTCCGCCTTCACCCGAATGAGCAACGGGTGACTCACGTACGCCTCATTCTTCCACTGGCTGTACAGACGGTACCTGAAGGCAGGGGCACAATGGACAGCCGTCAAACAGGCTCCAGCATAGAGCCAAAATTAAGCGTGCCTCAATCGTACCCGATAAACTCAGAGATGCACGAAATATGTTGCGAATGAGCCGGGTACATGCCATGTATGTGTGTGACGTTACGCGATGTTGCGAGGTCACATGACTATGTGATGTCACGCTCCTCGACATCAAGGTCCTGCGCGTCAGTCAAGTGTAATGCTTAAATGGAACGCGTCGCTTTTCTAAAGAGGCCCCACTTTCTGTGCTGAAACTGCGGCACAATGTTTGGCCACACTTTTCAAGGAAAGCAATGCAGCCTTTGAAAGCCTGTGATTGGTTTCACTATCAAACAGAACAATGAATAGGTGGAAAGTTAATCTATACGCCACCTATTGTAAACAACTTATATTTTGTGGCAACCCATTTTCCACAAACAGACGAACGATAGCGAAAAGTGATCGCGGAAATTTGCCGCCCTTGCATGGGGTCCCCACTGGCCAGTTTGGTGCCCTTCATTTTAAAATTTAATTCCCACCAAGTATTTCCAAAACTAGCACTTGGCAGTCACAGACCATTGGCCTGCAAATATTACATAATTTAAAGTAATCACTTAAAGGAAGACTGAAATTAAAATTTTCTTAAAAATATAATTGAAACATGCGTCAAAAAAAAAAAAAGATTACGATAAATAAAATCTTTTATTGCAATATTTATGCAACCAGACGCAATTTAAATGGAGAAGGTGGAGCTCGCAGCCCGCTAAGCCCCACCCGATGCTTACATCTCTTATTGGCCAGAGGGAGAGATGATTGACGTGTGAAATGTTGGTTGTAAAATTGTATCTTTGTCCCGTAATAGCATTTTAATTAGGGATGTCGCGAACCACCCAAGGTTCGATTTCGAACCGTTTCGATATTTTCAAAGCGAAGTGAGGTTCGCATTCGAAAAATTTCGATATTTTCGTACCGACCAAGGTTCGAATTCGAAAAATTCGTAACTTTTGATCACAGTAGAGTTTCGAATTCAAAAAGTTCGAAGCTTTCACGGTTTCTAAAATTTCGGGTTCGAATATTTTGAATATTCTTTTACTTGAGGTTCGATAAATTCGAAGATTTCGAACTTTCCTAACTTAAAAATTCGAGATATTCGAAAATTTCGAATTTCTTGGAATCTGAAGATCGAAAAATTCGAAGATTTCGAAATTCTTTGGATATAAAATTCGAAAAATTCAAACGCATCGAATTTTTATAGACATGAAGTTCGAACAATTCGAAGATTTCGAATTTCTTTCTACATAAAGTTCGAAAAATTCGAAAGTTTCGATTCTCATTTAAAGGGAAACTGAAGCGGTTCTGTATCTGAGAAAAAACACTTCAATGGCCTTCATTCGGCCTCCAGAATCACGAATATCAAGATTATTTTTCAATCCGGTGCACGGAGGCTGCATAAATGAATTTTTAATGTACCGCCGAAGCCCCTCCTTTACGGGGCGTGACGTCACACTAGGAATCTTCGGAATCCCTGCTCTCGCGCATCTTCAGCGCCTGTCAAAGCTATGCACGCGCACTCTTGCTATTTTCAAAAAAGGTCAGAAAGACGCGTCACGACTGGGGTCAGTGCGGAAAAATATACCTGTCAAGCTTGCAATCGCACGCGCTGCCCACACGTGCGGCACGCGCCTCGCGGCCCAAAGATCCTAGTATGACGTCACGACTGGTCAGAGGTTTTTCGAGTTTTCTCGCGTTTTGTTACATCTTTGGAAAAAACGAACATGATATTCACATTCACGGGATAAAAATACGCCAGAATTCACCTCTAACTCGTTTTTTTCAAGAAGTGTTTCAGCTTCCCTTTAAAGCTAATTAAAAAAAAAAAAAAAAACTTCGAAGATTTTGAATTTTTTTAAGTCCAAGATTTCAACGTTCGAAGTCCGGTTTTATTGTTCCTCCACAGTTTCAGTTTGAAATAACGTTTTCACGACTCACTGGTTTTCACGAAATCAGGTTTAGAAAAGTTCGGGTGTGATATTTAGACTCCGCGTAAGTTGGTCAGGCAATTAAATGAGACGACGAGTGTCCCGGATGTGCTGGAATATTTGCCAGTGCAGAGTAACGTGTGACCATAGATCAGTAATTTTGACCACCAGCCCAGGGGGGTCTTTAACGTGCATTGCGCAGTAGTGATCACACGAACGCACTGTTTTACGATACTCATCCAGTTCGAAACGGCCAGGGGCGGGCAGGAGGTTGAGGCTCAGAAAAACCTTGAAGCGACCTGGCAAAGTACCTCCCCACCCCTTGCACGCTGGTAGTAATCCAACCGAACGCCGCCCGAGTGACGCTGGCATAATTTAGTTAAGTTTGTAATTGTCCTGGAGGTTTATTTTCCGGGACGGAGGAAACGCCCCGCAAAAAGCACAGAAGCCGACACAACTGGAGGTCGAGGAGCGTTCTACCATACAAGTGGCGTCGGAAGAGAAAAAACGGGGGAGGGGGTTCTCTAGCCCCCTTCGCCTCCTTCCAGATATTCGGACTGTAAAAGAAAACAATTCGGGGAAAGAGGGCGTGGTCGAGCTTATTTTAATCTGAAATTATTTAGTGTGTATGTATAACTACTGTCGCTCTTCACATCATAAAAGATTGCGTAGACGCCGTAGGTGGTCATTGTCGGAAACTCGTTGTCAGAAGGCACTACTTGTCACATGCTTAGAGGTTCCGAAGTTCAGAGCTATGTCTTTTCGACCTACAATAACTGTGCCATTGGTAAAAGAAAGATAAACATAACAATAAATGCGGGGATAAAAAGCTGGAGAAAAAAAAGAAACTATAAAAATCCCGCCGGAAGTGTTGTATTCTTGCATATTCAGAAGCTCAGAACTTCGAAACAAGTTTCTCCTACTCAAATGTGTACAGGCTAAAAAGAAAACACTTCCCAAAAAACGTTAAGCCAAAAAAAAAAAAAAATGAAGTGTTGAATTTGATTAATATTAGAAATCTTCCCCCATGAGTTAAAATTATTCCTCCACGTGAAAAAACAATAAATACATTATTTTCTATTCTGCAGATGGCAATCATATGTTACAGATGTACTGTCTGTGGTGTTAATTTAAATGCGATACCTCAAGCAACTAAGACGAAAAACAAAATACCAAGTTTAGAGCATAATTGCTCGTAGATACATGTTTAGATATTTCTTCGAAACTCATCTTGAGTAACAATAATCACATCTTAAGACGACACTTACCTAAGCTATAGCGCATAGATCATTCTTAAAAAGTTTAACATCTCAACCGTAAATAGCTTCGGCTTTAGCCCGCCTCAAATATGGCACAAACGACAATCGACAAAAACCCGTCGTCCTTCCTCGCCCCTTCGGGAATTTATTTCTTTAAAACTGAGCGTGCCAGAACATTGTAATAAACGGCATTGTCTTTCGTAAGGAACGCAGCACGGCATGTAAATATTCGAGATAAAAAAAGAATTACGAATGTACCTCACTCCTTGGATTCAAATGAAACCGTCCGCCGGTCTTTCGAAGTTCGACGAACGTCGAACTTTTACCCTAAAAGTTCGAAGTTCGTCGAACTTTTGATTTTTCAGGATTCGATAGTTCGAAACTTTACGAATTCTCTTGATAAATAAGTTCGAAAGTTCGAAAATTATCGAATTCCTTGTCGTAGGAAGTTCGAAAGTTCGAAAAGCCTCGAACTTCTTAGTGCAAGAAATTCGAAAGTTCGAAAATCATCGAATTTTTTGGTCTGTCATGTTCAAAAGTTCGACAAGCATCGAATTTTGCAGCATAATAAGTTCGAAAGTTCGAAAGGGATCGAATTTTTTAGCGTAATAAGTTCGACGGTTCGAAAAGCGTCGAATTTCTTAGCTTAACAAGTTCGAAAATTCGAATTCTGTCGAATTTTACGATATAGAAAGTTCGAAAATTCGAAATCTTTCGATCCTTTCGAACCGCTTGATTCGATCATCGAAACTTCGGTTCGAAAAAGTTCGCGGCATCCCTAATTTTAATCGAGAATATTTTTATGTTCGACAAACAAATAATTTAGATAGAGTCATTGTTTTCAAAAAATATCCCAAGATTGCTTTCCGCTTCGGCTTCGAACGACAACTAACATGTACACGTAGCAGAGCGCGCTGGACAAACCATAGTTCCCACAAAAAGAGTAAAACACTAAAATGGACGAAGGAGAGACATTCAAGAATCTTCCAAAGAGCAACACACACTGACGCAGTGTGATGGTCATCGTATAAATGTGTTGTTGCTCGTTGAAATATCTGCGAATGTCCGTCCTTCGTCCATTTCAGTGTTTTATTCTTTCTGTGTGAACGATAACAAACATGGCTGCCAGTGTTTCCAACATGCTCACTACACTCGCTGAGTTTTTTTTTTTATGAGTGCGAGTCGTTCTGCGTTGATTGAGGTGTTTAGGAGGGAGAGCTCCTCGACCGACCTAGTTTGCACCAAACAACTGTCACAAGTATGCGCGCCTTCGGAAGCGCTGTGTGGGTGCTTGGGTTCGTAGCGGGACTGGCCCAGCATCCCACTTCAACTATGTTGCTTGATCTGGCTTGATTTGTTCCTTTGCGCCTGTTGATGCTGAATAACGATGCTGGTTCCCGTAAAGGCGACCCCGCTGCCCTGTGAATTGTGTAACCGTTCTGATTGCAACCATGGTTTCGATACTGAGAAGACACTTACTTAGGTAACAATTTGCGAGCGATTTGCCTGAAGGCAATCGGGCGTTCGGCTTGCATCAAGTTTGTCCAGGTTTGTTCCCATTGTTTAGCTTCGAAGGAAAGTAGCCTCTCAAGCTTTGCAGTGCTTGTAGTCTGCCAATGCGAATACTTTTACGTCGCATTTTAATTGTGCGTCATGATGCTCACCCACCCTGCTCATGGATGCAATGTGAAAAAAATAACAAGAACAGAAAAGCTGGAAGATCTGCATATTTATTTTGTTCATTTATTTTAGCCTTCTCAGTTGCTTTTTACCGCACATCAAGAGCATCTGTTGGACCGTGGCTCGTGCCTGATGGAACGCTAGAACGCCGCCTTCATGGTAGCGTCTTCCAAGCTTACCAAACGTTTTAGACGGGCGGAATAGCAGACGGATGAAGGCAAAAACGGATGTTGACAAGGAGCTTTCATATCCACGTCTCATGGCATCGCAGATGACGATAGACGGTGGTAGAATAGCAGAAGATGCCGGAGATTGCTGCACCTCTGCTCACACGACTAGCAGGCGGTGTCAGACTTCCTGACTAGACGCACCGGATGTCGCGAAAGGGATACACTAGGCTTCCGAGCATGTTCAGCCAAGCAGCTAAGCCAATCCATTAGCAATGGGCAGGGCCACTGATCTGTAGGCGGGGCTTAGAACGGGCCGTGACCCCCAGAGCCGTATATGTAGAGGGTGCGGTCGTTAGTAAGTAAGAATGGGGTGAAGATAAGGGTACGTCATTGGCCGAAATTGTTCCAATGTCCTTAGGTGCAATGATTGACAGCTCTTGCGACCACCCACTAGCCTCAAATATTCCCCTAGCGGAGGCAATGAGCTTAACAAATACCCTCCAATCACAATTTCTAAGTAAGGATATATTCAAGTATGTATTTCACTTGAGCATGCTAGAGTTGAAATTTGCGACTCTTCGTACCTGCAAGGGCAACGCACGTGACGTTGTCATCACGGCGACATTCAGAACGCACTCAAACTTTCTTTCGACTGCACTCGCGACCACAGCCACGACGGGCAGTAAAAACCGCAATTCGGCTTTGTGAGAGTTTTGATCCAAACCGCGCACGCCACATTCGCAGTGTAGCGTCATGCTTCAGAAAATTTTTCTCGTGAATGTCACCTTTTCTGGCTCAGTAAACACACTTGGCACCTTGAAACTCCCTTTTTCCACCAATCTCTTACAATTATACATTCATGTATTTTCAGCCTCATCCAGAAACAAAAATACCTGCACAGCATTACGCAAATCCTTTAAAGGGTAACTGCAAAGAAAAAAATATTTTTTTTAAACAGCCTAATTGGGACAAGCATGTCAAAAAACAATTTTTCTGCCAGAAAAAAAAATTTTTTACAGCAATATTTATTGCGTGAGACTGATTTTAGTTTGCGGCTATTTCGTCCGTTTTAAATCGCGCGCCACGAAGTTGGGATTTCGTGACGTCAATCCCAATCGGCTGGTATACTTCTCATTGGCTAAGAGTTTGATTATATGCCGCTCAAAAGGAAATATGCTGCTCAAAAGGAAATTGCAACATATAACAAAGGTTTAACAACCAAGATCTAAGCTGTCAATCAAACTCTTAGCCAATGAGAAGTATACCAGCCGATTGGGATTGACGTCACGAAATCCCAACTTCGTGGCGCGCGATTTAAAACGGACGAAATAGCCGCAAACTAAAATCAGTCTCACGCAATAAATATTGCTGTAAAATATTTTTTTTTTCTGGCGGAAAAATTGTTTTTTGACATGCTTGTCCCAATTAGACTGTTTAAAAAAAATCTTTTTTTCTTTGCAGTTACCCTTTAAGGCCACCCCAGTCATTCTTACTTCGCAAGTTCATCACGAGGGTATTATGCGGCGCTGGCAACACTGCCGCTTTTGCAGGCTCCTTCCATTGACAGGACTCTCTATATACACGGCTCTGTCAACCACCACCTAAATTACGTCTAACGATGTAAATATTGAACAAAAAAAAGCTTATTTGTGAAAAAAATTTTTATTTAAACGTTTCAGGTGTTTTTTAAGAATGTTTTTTTTATTTATGTTTGTTTAAGGGCAGAATAATGGACTTTGAGCCTTTCTTCTCTTTTATGACCAAACCCGATGAAACTACACACACTTAAGTTTTTTTTGTGCTGATTTTAATGCGAATAGCATTCTTTGGATACTTCACGCACTTTTCGTCTATGTATCTATCTATCTATCTATCTATCTATATATCTATCTGGCTATCTAACCTCTTACGCCGCGGGTCGATAAATAAATAAAAAAGACCGGGCGCCGGCTGGGATTCGAACCGTTGACCCTTTGATCAGCAGGCAGACGCGCTAACCACAGAGCTATGAAGGCAGTCATTCACCGCACTCTAAACATTTGTTTATATCTTTACCATAGGACGCGCTTTGCAGCGCTGTCACAGCTACGGGTGCGCGCGCGTTCCATGCACGAGGGCTAGCTCACCCTCTCCCGCGCTCGCCCTCTCCCTCTAGCTCACCCTCTCCCGCGCTCGGGGGACCTCTAGCTCAGCCTCACGAGAGCGGAATGAGCCCTCGTGCATGGAACGCGCGCGCACCGGTAGCTGTGACAGCGCTGTAAGCGCGTCCTATGGTAAAGATATAAACAACCGTTTAGAGTACCGTTGGTTGAGACTAGCTGAGACGCCAGAAAGTCTGGTCGGTACCATTTTGAGTGTTTGTGCGTATGGCGCGTGCTTTGCTCGCCTTCCTAAGTGACACAAACGCACGTGCTGGGCTGCGGAGATCGTGCGCAGGGCTGTGAAAGTGCCAACAAATTTAGAATCGCCTCAAGAGTGGGCTGGCGTATCTAGAGTGTGCCGGCCACCTGACGAGACGCGCATAACTCCGCACCGTTTGATGCTATTCGCATTAACGTAGATAATCATTCCCAAAGGATGGGTTCTGCTGATTTTAAATATCTGGTCATTTCTTCAGTCAGTAGATTAGTATTCAAGATAATTAAAACTCACCTGTCTTTGTTTGGAGGAACAATAGGGAAAAAACTGCTCAATAAAATACTCTCTTCAACAAATGGTTAGATACTACGAAGAATAAGAGAATACAATGTTAGAAGTACTTTTAAGATTAACCCATTATTAGTGATTTTACCACATATTGCAGTTCAGCGCTCAATGTGAAGCTTCCAAGTAATAAAACAAAATATAAATTAAAAAATTTCTTGGACCTATGTTAAAAAACAATTGTGGTGGCTTAAGGGAGGAAGTGGCTTCTTAAACTTTTTTTTTTATTTATTGGCCTATCTCCTTGATATTTGGCATGGTTATGTGGTTTGTTCTGCTGATTTCAGAAATGCAATCAGATTTCAGATATCTGTCTTTGGTAAAAAGTTACACACATAATTAAAATACTAATTAGCCCATTTCTTACGGGGTTTTAAAACACTTTCCGATCAAAATATTTTTTTTAAATTGGTGTCAGTTGGTTCCCAAAGATATGCCATGCAAGCTAAAGCTATTTTTATTTCTTTAAGACCAAATAATCTGCAGAAAAAACACAAGACTAATTGGAGGCCATAAAATGAAGGCTGTAACAATGCCCAATTATGGAATATTAGTGTTATCATAACGAAAATAACATAATAAAAATAGCTTTAGCTTGCAGTTTAGTTATTCCTAAAGAGAATAATACCAAGTTCATAAGAATCGGCTGAGTAGAAGTTTATAAAAAAACCCGTAAGGCCGGAGCATATGGTGAAAAAAATGAAGCTGAGAAAATCGACTTTGAAGTTTGAACATGCATAAGTCTGGATGTTTTGACCTCAGACAGACAGAATCTGTCTAGTTTGAACTGTGGACAAGGGGGGAGACACGTGCCCAAGAAGCAGCCCGATAAGCAAAGGATTTTTAGCCCTAAGGAGGGCTTTTTTGGGGGGTGGCGTCAAAAACGCTGGCTCAGGTGAGGCTGGCTGGTCCTCAAAGAAGCCCGGGACTGTAGTCTTGCGCTGTGTCTGCCCTGTGCCTTGTGGAGAGCTGCTTCTTCATGCTGTCGCTGTCCAAGAACACCTTGTTGGCCTTGTGGAGTCTCCTGTCATCCTTTTCGATGCTCCTCCTGATGAGAGCGCTGCCAGCGGTGTAGCCCAGGCTTGCCACCACACTCTCGTTGGTCTTCTTCTGACCCTGATTGAAGACGCTCACAGCTTCGGCAACAGCCCTCTGTACACTGAACAGTGATGCGTGGGTGTTTTTTGAAGTCTGTGCCCAGATGACGGCGTGCAGACTTTCACTTGGGTTCTGAGTTTTGCCGTCGCTGCACCGTTCAAGCAAGTCTTTGTCACCGAGCCTGGCGAACACCGGTTCCAGTGCTTCTCGAACGAAGTCCGGGAGGGCGTTCTTGTGGCCACGTGGCTGCTCACTGTTGGCCAGAGCTCTGTTGTAGGAGCACCATGAGTTTGCACCCTCGGGACAGAAGCTGTGATCAGGAGACTCATCTGTGGATGACATGTGTCGAAGGGTGGCCTGCACTGCCCTCTGCATTGCCGGAACGTCGTGGCTGTGACTGCGCAGGGCATAACCATAGTAATTGGTTATCCTCTTGATCCTGTCTTGAGTCAGCCTTCCCTTGCCGCCCAGTGCTTCGCCTTGGGCCTTCTTCTTGTCGACAAGTGTGCGCAAAGCCGACCCCATGCGCTTGTGGACGTGATTGAGGCAGTCCTTCTTCTCAATCTCCACGAACCCGTACACTGCATCCTCTGTCAAGGCATGATAGGTCCTGCTGTCTCCATCAGAAAGGACCGTTGTGTAGCGTAGGCCGTGCTTCTCGAAGGACCTCCTAAACATTATCAACGCTGCCTCCACCTCCATTCGCCCAGAGTTACAGTCAATGTTCTTCTTGCACTCTGGCTTGTGCTCTGCAAACCATGCACTGTACCCTTCATCCTCAGGCTTTGGGCCAAGAGAACAGACCAGGCAGAGGTTGCACAAAACGACGTGGTCGATCACAAGTCCAGTGTAGACCTCCACAATGCAGCCAACTCCGATGTGGGATGTGCGACCCCGCTTCTTCCAGGTGCCGTCATACATCACGTCGATGTTGTTGGCCGGGTTGAGGAAGTCCGCATAGAGCTCCCTCACAACTGCCACACTCTCTGCTTCACAGGCGGCTGCTGCCAGCTCACAGGCTTGCATCACTGTTGGCAGATGGCGTTGAAAAGTCTTGTGATGGAGGCCTCTATGCGAGATGTTCAAGGCTGCACAAAAGTCAGTGAGGGCTGTTGACCCCTTGCCGATAGACTGGATGCCTTTCACGGCTCTCATGTTCACTTCAAACGGCGTAATTCTTGCCTCTCCTTCAGTTCTGGGCGACGAGAAATGCTCCTCCCTGAAGTCGCACGCAGGACACGTCAACTCCAACTTCACAGCCAGGCCATACTGTTGCCCCTTGGATTTCTTCAGCGCCGGCGCGGCCGATCCGCACTGCCCACATTTCGTGGACGCGAAAAACGTGTTCAGCACCTTCAGGTCCACGATGATGAACTGAGTACCGGAATCAACCTCTTCATTTTCGCGGGTGACGTTGAGAAGGTCAAACTTCCGTTCTGTCGCGGACTTTGCTGCCAACTCTTGCTTGCGCTTGTCCACCCGCGCCGCGCGCTCTGCGCTTTCGTCCGGCGAAAAAAATGCGTGTCGACTCGTAGCGTACTACCGCCGACGGTGCTGTCCACTCCAGTGTCGGGCCCGGGAGCTGGCGAAAACGACGCAGCCGCTGGTAGCAAAACTTCCTGGGAGACCGCCGCGGGCAACGTGACTGTCGATGCGGTCGAGCTCTTGTTCCACGCGCGTCGTTTCCGCTTTCCGTACGCACGCTGCGTAGACCCCTTCAGACGAGGGTCGCTACGCATCGCAAACAATCGCGATGGCTCCGGAAAGACGCAAAGCTAAACCAAGCAGGCGAACGCCGAAAACGTGCTTGTTGACAGAAGTCAAAACGCAACAACGCGGCCGCGGCTGGCGCGGTAGCAGACGACCCACGCCGTGCGCGGGAGAAAAGGAGGGAAAGAAGGCGCTCGCTCCGGGTGCTCCGACCAATAGGAACAGTCCTCTCCGCGGCCCGCGCTCGGTAACCAATCAGGACCGCGGTATCTTCCCCGGGGAAAACCGCGATATCTCCGCTTCCCTAGGGCCGACGCCATTTTAGATGGTGCCGAAACGTAGACAAAGAAAGCAGCTTTCCAACGAGTCCAAGATGGCGGCAATCGGCCGCGCGATGGTGGAACGCGAAGCGCGCGAGTTTTGACGTTCGTTTTCTCTTTCGGGCTGTTTCTTGGTGCGTTTCTCGCGTGGAAATGATCGCGTTTTTTATATTTTGAGATTGAATTACGCCGTGAGATTTTGCACAGAGGTGCTCAGATGTATGGGGCACCCAAATATCGGGTTTTTGAAAAATGAACTTTTTCGCGATTTTTCGCGACTTTAAGCGCCGCGTCCCCCTTAACTCGGCTATGCCAGGATATACGTAGCGTGAGCTTATGCGCACAAAATGAGAGGCGCTACCAAGCGGCTCCAGTGCAGCGTCAGACTGGCTACTGCGCAACGGAGGCGCACAGCTGGGCACGCGGCGGCGCTAGGTGCGTCTGCCGCGGCTATGATGTCACTCCTCTGGAATGCGCAGACCGGCGAGAGCAGCGCGGCAGGCAACGGACGCGCAGCGGCGGCTTTGCGTGGCGCTCGTAATGAGCCGTGCTCATTGTGCAAGCTGTGCTCATTATGCAAAGCCCACGGGTTGCCGCACGTGGTTTGTGCGTGGCTCTCATAATGAGCACGGCTCATTATGAGAGCCACGTGAAACTGCTCAACCTCTGCTCAACGCTACAAAAATCTGCTCACAACATTGTATGCATCACACACTAAGCTACATGTTGCAAAAAAGTTGCATTCCTATCTGTCCTGGATGCCGAGAAATTTTGAGAGTCCAAAAATTGTTTGGGGAAAACGGCATTTCGAAGCCAATTTCAATGCACATTCAGCCCGCATAGACATAAATTGACTTCTAGCTCAAACATTCATCCACGAAATTAGAAACGTGGTAGATTTAGAAGAACAACAGCTGTACAGGTCAACGATGCGATTTCCAAAGGAAGGAAGTTTTAGGAATTTTTTGGCTCCGAAGACCTATGTCCCCCCTTAACTACCAAAACCTCAAAGTTCCAAGAACGCATATTTTGGAAGAAGTATGGCCTTTCGAGGGCCACCCACCTCTGCTGGTAGGGGTAGAGCTTGAGCAGGGACCAGATCTCGTCGGCCACGCAGCAGTTGCAGTCGAGGAGGGACAGGGAGGGCAGCAGGCTTCTCCCCAACCAGGGTGAGCAAGTCAAAGCGCAGGTCTCCCGCCGCCGAGGAGCTGGACTTGTGCAGGTGTGCTCTGGCCAAGCGCACCACCTTGGCCGTGAACAAAAAAAAAACGAATTTGACATCCACGTTTAGACAGCGCGAGGTCAGTCTGCTTTCGAGGCACGGAGACATTGGTTTACACATCTGACAAAGAAATATTGCCGCGTGCATGGCGGAATGCGAATGCATGCGGCTCCCACGCAGAGGAACAGGATTCTTTTCTTTTATTGATCTGTACTTTACTGGGAAGTTCCAACACATTCCCGGCTGTCATAGAGTGTTCTAGTCCGCAACTTTCCCGGAGGTACTAGTGGCAGTAGCAGTAACGCACTGCTTCGGGTCAGTCACCCTCCATCGCTGAGGCAGAGCGCGCGGCGTAGCTCTGGTTTTATTTCAAGATGCAAGTTCACCTCATTTAACATTCATTTTCACTGCTGCATTTGTCAACCGATTTTATTCATGATAATATAGTCACCGCGGTGCAACCACTATACTCTGTTCATCCCTAAAGCGTGGTCCAAAAGACACAAACTTCCCTACGTGCGTTGGAACACGTATAGATTCCCGCTTCCAGTTCTGACGTCAATTCTCCATTTGTCATGCTGGTCCAGTACGCGTATTGAAAGTTCAAACTTTTCAACTTTTCCGGGTACTGAAAGTTCAAACATTTCAACTTTTCCGGGTACTGAAAGTTCAAACATTTCAACTTTTCCGGGTGCCCATATTGAGGGAGCGGCGAATCACTGAGAATGCTTGGCTCATTTTCTTCGTGCTCCGCCATTGATGATCACTTGCTCTTTGCATGCTTGACAAACGAACGCGGTCTGCGAAGCCGCAGTCGCCAAGCGTGGGGCTGGCCGATTGCTGCCGGCTTCTGGCAGCCAATTTTTCTGTACTTTACGTCTTTCTCGTCATAAATGTATGTTGATCTACACTCGTGCGCGCAGTAGTTTCTTTGCAGCGACGTGTGAATTCGCCTGTTGTGCCGCTGACGGCTGTTGAGCACGTAGACGAAGTGCCCGTCGAGACCGACATACCCCCAATTACAACGTCGGACGTCACATTTTTAGTGTTGCCCCTCGGCCTCTTGCACCAAGGGCGGGATTGGGCGGAAATCGAGGGAGCACTCTTTTGGGGGCAGTAAACAGACCGATCAAAGACGCGTTGCGAACGTTGCATTCTCGCTCTCTGCGCCCCGAGTTGCAGCAGGTCGACGCGCTTGGGGCGTAAGACGGCTCCCACCTTGACGATGAGCACAGGGTCCAGGTGAAGCATGGGGCCCAGGGCCACGAGCATGGGCAGGGCACGTGCCTGGAAGTCACCGAAGGTCTCCACGAGGACGGGTGGCCGCAGTCCGCCCCGACGAGACGACGCATACGAGCGCCGGAAGCCCTCTGGCAGCCCGCTGTGCCTGTCGGTGGACAAAGCGTGGGGAAGTTTTTTGTCGCTGTCGGCCGTAATCTTGCCAAAGAAACTACTACAAAAGCCAAGAAACATTGTAGCAAAAATAAACACACTGCTCAACATAAGGCATTTCCCAAAGGTGTTTCAAGTGCGCAGCATTTACGGTGTCTCATCGCTCTCTTCTACTTGCGGGTGCAGAAAGGCCATCGAGGGATGCGCTGCGAAGGTTTTGCGAGTATATAAAGCTGTCAGTGCCACATGACGTGACATCACGATGTCACCACACGTCACGATGCCACGTGACGTAACGTTACAGCGTGATGGCGTAGTCTCACCCGACATGGGTATCGTGCGACGCGACGTCTTGATGTCGCATCGTACTCTCACCCGACATCGCGTGATCACACGACTTTACGCGACACCGCACTGTCACGCGACGTCGTCGTGTCACGTGACGTCACAGATAAATGTTACGCACTCAGAGCACCTTTGCTCTGAATGCGGGGCAACTTCCCGGTGCCTATACAAACAATAGCCCGGTCCCATAAATGCTACGCATTTAAAACAAAGTCCATAAACGTTCCACTTGCCCGCACGAAGAGGTGAGCAAACGAGGGGAGACCCCTGGCATCCGGCAAGGAGTGCCGCGCCCTCACCTGCGGTACAAGGGCTCCACCAGGGTGTGGACGAGGAGGCAGAGGCGCCGGGCAATGTGGGGCTGCGACACGGCGTAGTGCTCGGGCAGGCGCGCCATCAGCTTCTGGGCGTTGGGCCAGTCGCCCACTTCCAGGAGGGCCTCGCACAGGCCCAGCTTCTGGTTCTCCTCCTGCAGCCCCACGCGCAAGAGACCCGGGTTCGCCACGCGCACAAGCTTCCACGGCAAAGCCGAAGCAGCAGCTCGCAGCTGGCCGCTCCGAGCACGCCGCGGCAAAATCCACCTAATACAGTAGAATCTCAATAATTGCACCCGAGGGGGACCAAGACTTTGTTTGAATAATGCAAAGTTTGAATCACCGGAGTTTCCTTCATAGAAACACGTAGGTTGGGCCCTGCGCGTTAGTTTGAATTATCCACGAGTTTGAATTGAGAAAGTTTGAATTAACGGGAGTCCACTGTGCTGCACTTACCGCATTCTAACGTGCGCCTTTTGTGAGAAGAAAAAAATGCCCAACAACTTTCTGCGCGTTGGAATCGGATATGAAACCCCTGTTAGAATAATGATTGTGCAAAAAAATACCGGGTGCAGGTAAGAAACTACCAAATACGCCAAATAAAAACTCGATCGGTAAAAACTCGTAGACTGCATCTGATCTAGTAAATACTGCCAAATCTTCACGCGGGTTAGAAGTGACCCGGGGTTACTCTACAGATGGCACCAGCCAGTGCTCCAGGGCGTTAAGTGGCAACAAGGAAACGCAATGCACTCTAGCGCACTCAAACGCAAATGAGCGAACTAGCCTTTGTCGACCCCACCTCGAGATAACACAGCCACTGAGACGTCAGACGGAGAAGGACGGGGGCCTCACCAGGGTCAGGTCGTCGTCCTTGTCCTCCTCCTTCTTCTCCTCGTCCTTCTTGTCCGACGAGACCACCACCACGGTCGCTCTCCGGGCGTACGTCTTGGCCGCCGCCACCTCCTTCTTGTGCTGCCTCGATAGGGCCCCGTCGTCGGGCAGCAGCTGCGCACGACACCACCACACTCCCATCAGACGCGAGCGATCTTCGGTCCGATCGCATGACAAAGAAAGCCGGCATTTCACACCGGGGAAACTAGAAGGCTCGGAAGAGACATCGCCTAGCTTAGACGCAGAAATGGGGAAGGTTTCCTCAGTCGTCGTTCGAGAACCCTCGGCATAGAGGACTTCTTTTTCGTCTACGCACCTCTTCCTTAGGGGGAGGGGGGAGGGGGCATTGCACGTTGGAAAGACAACAAAAAAATCAGCAGAACCCATCCTTTGGGAATAATTATCTACGTTAATGCGAATAGCATCAAACGGTGCGGAGTTATGCGCGTTCGTCAGGTGGCCGGCACACTCTAGATACGCCAGCCCACTCTTGAGGCGATTCTAAATTTGTTGACACTTTCACAGCCCTGCGCACGATCTCCGCAGCCCAGCACGTGCGTTTGTGTCACTTAGGAAGGCGAGCAAAGCACGCGCCATACGCACAAACACTCAAAATGGTACCGACCAGACTTTCTGGCGTCTCAGCTAGTCTCAACCAACGGGAGAGGGTGAGCACGGCCGCTAGCTCACCCTCTCCCGTGCTCGAGAGAGGGTGATGTAGCGGCCATGCTCAGCTTCACGAGAGCGGAATGAGCCCTCGTGCATGGAACGCGCGCGCACCGGTAGCTGTGACAGCGCTGTAAAGCGCGTCCTATGGTAAAGATATAAACAACCGATTAGAGTGCGTTGAATGACTGCCTTCATAGCTCTGTGGTTAGCATGTCTGCCTGCTGATCAAAGGGTCAACAGTTGGAATCCCAGCCGTCGCCGGTCTTTTTATTTATTTATCGACCCGCGGCGTAAGAGGTTAGATAGCCAGATAGATACATAGATAGACGAAAAGTGTGTTAAGTATCCAAAGAATGCTATTCGCATTAATAGGAAGTAAGTTGTACCCACTCCCTCTCTAGCCCCTTAGGGCCTGAAACTATACCAAATAAAGAAATAAATAAAATCCTATGGACGAACTTTGGGGGCACGGAATGTACAAAGTGTTTTGAGCTCCCGCCAACGGTCTTTGAGGGCAACGCTGGCACACACCGGGTGCTCCGGCGAAGACTTAAGTATTCCTACCAATAGAGAAACTCTTTTCGAGAACAAACTGCAGGCCACAGCAAACGTGGGGTCGCAAAAAGCGTACTAATTAGCTCAAAAATTTCCTAAAATTTATTGACAAACTTTTTCATTAGTGGAAAGAGACACATGGCTCGACAAAGAAACTTGCCGAGCGTCCTCAAAAACCCTAAATCCGCCAATTTTAAGAAGAATTAAAGCATGTGTGAAGGCGGGTGTGCGCTAAAGCTAACACTCACAAACAGCAGGCACAAAGCTGGCGATGCGAAAACACGGATGATAAGAATATCAGCCGCATTTTTTGCATCGCGGACAGAAACGGCACACCTATGCCCCTCCGTTTGCAAGCGACTGAAACGCATGGGGGGCTGGTGAACCTTTCACTATACTTTGTTCTCACCCCTAAGCTGAGACGGCAGCCAAGGCTACAGGCACGAGCTAGACCACGCTCCTTGCTTTGAGACGAGTCTTTCTAGCGCGAGACTGTCGTTCTTCAGAAAAAGTTTTGAAGCCGAAGTTTCACGGCATAAGCATGAAATGTGTAGGTCAGTCAGTCGGTAACCGCGAAACGATCTTGAAAGAAAAACGGCAACCGTTGCCAGGGATCGAAGCCCGGTCACCAGTGTTGAAGCCCGGTCACCAGTGTGCCGTTGACCCAGCTATGCACCCAGCATGCAGGAATGGGAGGAGCAGAAGCAGGTGGCGCGAGAAAGCGCACGGAGCGGAAAGGGCAAGAAAGAAAGGAGCAGAAACAGGTGCTGTACAGAGTGCACGGAACGAGGAGTCGAAAGGGCAGGAGAGTGCGCTTCCCCTGTCTTGGTGACCCCGAAAATTTAACGCAAAGGCTTTGTATTCGGGTGGTGCTGAAGGGAAGCGTGCACAGCGTCACAAAGAGTCAATGGTGCGAGTAATCTGCTTTTATACAAAACCCTGCTCTAGGCACCACCCGAACTAAGAGCACCCCCCACCCTATAGGGCTGCCGCATTTAAATCCGTTTGGCAGAACGACCATACATGCAGCCCATTGTTTGGATTGGATGCAGTCCCAGCTTTTTGGGGTGAAGGGAGTACAGGCAACAAAATGGTGGCTCTCATAAGACAATCGGGCAACAAAGTGTTGGCACTCTAAGCGTAGCCAGTGACCCTAGCTCCAGCTAGTCCAAGGGGACAGAACAAAGCGGGTGACCGACCAAGGAGTAGAGGTCGTCCAGGGCAATCAGCTCGTTCCTGATCAGGAGGGCGGCCAGCCGGTACAGGGACGCTCGGGGTAGGCTCTCCCGCTTCACCCTGCAGGTCAACGGAAAACACGTCATCAGACAGCAGTCCTGACAACAAACTTTTAAAACAATCGTTTTCAAACTGTGTACCTAGGTTCCCCAGGGTTTCCCCAGACTACACTCACGGGCTTACCCAAGAGCTCTCAAGCTTCCTCGACCTTCGCTGGCCCCAAATAAACTTTCTTCCAGCTGCGCTATTTAAGGGAGGACACTACTCCAAAAGGCAACCTTCTGAATTGTTAGTCTCATTTGCACGAAACTTGCGGGACATATTCAACACTGTAAAAGAGGTTACCATGCAAAGTTTCAAGTTCAGTGAACAAATCGTTCGAGGAGTTACATGAAAGTATATTTAGGAATGGTTGACAGATTCTTCTGATAAAACATATAGTATAACATCATTGTCACGCAGCTGTAGAGAGGAACTACAGATATAACAAAATTTTTATTTGAAAATAAATTTAAAAAAAAAGATTTAGTTGTTGCATGTATATTAGGTTAAATAAATTAAAGCTTTTTATTACAAAAGAGCATGAAAATGCAATATTAAGTTCACAGTTTCGTTCCTTACAAAATTTCAGTATAGAAACTCCAAAAACTGACTCCACACATCCATTCATCATCAAACTATTGTTTTCCTGAACCGAGCTTCGATGGCAAAAATATAAAACCGCTACAAACGCGCTTGAAAGTTCAGAGAGTTGCACTTTAGACGTGCCAGCATGTTGAAACTTTCTAACAACATCCGTCAGGTGATCTGCAAGCTGATAAACCTACATGCTAACACAACTAAAAAAAAAATATTTAGCTATTGTTTTGTTTTATAGCAGATTTGTGCCACTAAGTCATACATTACTGTGGATCAAACGCTCCCTAGTTAGCACGTTACTGTTTACGAGGTCTGCAGACTTTCGAGCTGCTTCGTTGCATCAATGACGAAACCGGGAAAGGTTCCTTTGCTGCCATTCGAGGCAGATAGGGGTCCCTCAAGGTCAAAAAGTTTCACATTCCCCGTTCCAAAAGATTCCAGTTGGTGCACCACTCGTTGGAAATACCCCTTTCCTAGACGTATAACAGTGGACAATGTCAATTGACGAAGAAGCGACTCTACCGCACCGGAATCTCAACCGTGCAAGATCACTAAATGTCCGTGTTGGACTTACGACCTTGCCACGACCCTACTTGGTGGCAAACTCTCAATCACTCGCAGCCCACCGGGCCTTGAGCGTAGCCGAAGTTCGAAGATCCGATACGAAATTTTGATCTAGAAATTCTGTACTCAGTCTATGCCTTCGTACACCCTCGCTCATGTACCTATTTTCATTTGTACGGTCGGCTCTCAGCAATTCGAAGTCACTTTGTGCAAGATCAAGAAAGCGAGGCACAGAAGTCGCCATATCGACAAAAATTCCCTCTTCCTTTTACATAGAGAAACCTGCTCGTCCAATCAAATTACCGAACTTCCAGGCTCTTTATTTCAAGATCCTAAAATAAAAACACCTGAAAGGCTTTGCCCATGACACTGCTCCTACCAGAATGGGTGAAATCGACTACGATTGGACGATTCCCGGACAGCAGCGCCAAGATGCGTTTTTTTTCTTATGCGTCAAAGTACCATATTCAAAACAAATGATAAATTACGTTCAGGCCATGGATTTTTCAGTCTTTGATTAAAAAAGAAATCCGTGGATATTTTTTCTTTTGTTTATTTTGTTTCGGACAGATGCGAAAACGATGACCATTGGTGAGAAAACTTCATTAAAAACTAAGAGTTCAAGCCGAAGAGAGGGTTTCACAAAAACAGTCCTAGTCCAAAAACAGTCAAAACAGTCCCATCCTCGTCGCCAGTGTTAAATGGTGGTCTATTTACATATTATTTACGAGAGATTGACGGTGAGCTACGAGCCCTGCGAACATGACGCTAGCTCAACCAGGAACAGTGCGTGGGGCGTGGCTCGAGCTGAGGCCGCGCGTCTTGGCAATTGCTGAATGAAGACGACGAAGTCCCATCGTAACACTGGGGCAGAAATTTTTAGACAGTGGTGGTTTTCAGTTTTAACAGAGTTCATACTTTGTACCCGAAGGAAGTTTTTCAATACTGTTCGGTTAAAATAAAAAAAATCTACAGTCAATATATGTTACGAACGCATTTTAACTACCCGAATTTGCATACCCCGGTACTGACCCTCACCTGGTAGAAGGTGAACTTGAAGCCCAGCACCTGGCTTATGGTGGCAGGGTTGCGAAGGAACTTTGTCAGCAGAGGGACAAAGAAGTCCTCCAGATGGAGTCGGCACTCAAACGCCTCCAGAACCACGTCCAACACACGGTTGGGGTCAAGATTGAAGCAGCCTGCAGAGACGAGCGGCAAATGAGCCACAAACTAAACATACCCGTCTCCACATAATCCCAATATAATTTAAAAAGACCTAACTTGCCCCCCCACCCCTCCCCTTTTTTAAGTGCTTGTATGAACATTGTTTGTTGCAAAATAAATTTCCAATAAAATAAAACAGCTGCCACTTTTTAATATACTACTTACATCACAAGAATATTTTGAAGTCAAGAGCAATTTCAAAACGTACTTCTCTCTCTGGGTTGATGTCTCAAAATAGGAGCATGTTTCGAAATCGCACCCAACTCAAAACATGCAATAAAAAAAATTGCACTAAAGAGTTGCTTTTTAAAATGAAGGTTTATTTTGGTGACTTATTATAAACAAATTAATTTTAGCGGGCTGAATGTTTTGCAAATTTTGTAAAGTGTGGGTTCCGGAAATATTTCGCAGACCCAAAATTTCGTGACTTGAAGCGATATGCTGTGTATGTGCACAATAGGCTGACACATTTGCATGATCAATTCTTGGCCATATCTCTTAGGTCGCAAACTTCTTAAAAATGAGGTCCCCGTGAAAATTAAGCCATTAACAGCATGTGCCTTGTCCAGATACATAAACAGTTTGGGGAGCTCAGTGTCCCTTTAAAGGGACACTGACAGGGTATTTATGCTCCCCAAGGTGTTTATTTCTACGCGACATATGAGAGCCCAGCTACGCAAAACATAACTGGCGGCTCAAAATTCTTCCTCCCAAAAATTGTTGATAGAGAACTGGCAGGTTTCAGTCATGCTCACTCTCTTCTCCGTAGTCATGTGCGGCTTAGACACAACCACCAAATATAATCAAAGTTATGGGTCGTCAAAAGCTCATAGTCAATATTAAAATTAAAAAAAAAAATATGAAACCCATTTTTTGTGGTGCCTAAAAAGCTGCAAATATGTTGATTGAAAAAAAAAAAACAAAAAAACAAACAGTTCCAGAGTGTTGAAAGCACATGCACTGCGTAAGTTTAAACATTGCGTTGTATTGCGGGATCAGCTTGGAAGTTGCAGGCTGGACGGCTGGACGAAGCGGACTAAGCGATGGTAGCGGACGACTGGCATGGGACCTCTACTTCAGAACTGTCGTTTGCGGTACCCGCAAATCTGTCTAGCTTCAAAAGAGAAATATTCTACCAATCAAAACAGTTAGGATTTATTTCGCAAGATACGACCGACGGCCAAGCTGATTCGCATGAAGACGTTGCCGAGTCGTCAGCCCCTTCTCCAGGCTGAAGACATTGCTCGTCTTACGACCACGAATTGGTAAGAGCTTGAAAGACGCGCAAGCGTCAAGCACGAAGTGCGTACTTCGAGTTGAATATGCATGCGTACGATTTTTTGACTTAGGTGCGAATGTGGCCAATGCGTGGTGCTGCCCGACTTCGAGCCTGGGGAGTGCCTTTGCAGCAAACTTTCTGATCTGCAGTCTACCAGCTGCATTAATGCGAATGAGGAGTTCCCCCTCGTGTGCTTGACCGTTACAATTTTAAAACTCTTGTCTGCTTCGCACAACCAAAAAGACAAAGGAGAAAAAGAAAAAAGAAATGGGGTCGGCTGTAGCCACGTAATTTCCAGCAACTCTCTCCTTCTCTATATTTCTCCCTCCTCTCTAGTGGACATGTCGCACCATTACTTTGTGCTCGTGTTTCAGCCTCAAGCAGTTGTGTTTTTGGCTTTTTAACACCTTGCCCACTAATGACGGACCATAAGGCTCGACCACGAGCGTGACTGATGTTTCGGTTTCAGTGTTTGCTTAGTGCGCTCTTTGGCAGATGGCAAAACCTCCCCTGTTGCTCCATTTACCTTGTGTTGTTTGTTTTGGCAGTTCGAGAAATAGAATGCTCCATTTGGCCAAGAAAGAAAAAAAGCAGTAGCTTGTAAGCGTTTGTGCTAGGACAACGTGGCTTTGGCGCGGAGGTCCGCTTTAGCTGACAAAGAGATATGAAACCTTCTTTTGAAAGTGATCAATGCTCGGGCTCACGTGACGACGAACCCTTCGGTTTCTCCAATTTTTGGAATCAGACGATAGTTTGATGGACAGTGACAGGAGTGATGAAAACGATTTGAATCCTGCAAGCATTCCTTCAACTTCGGCGTCTGCAAGTCAGATAGACTTGGACCAGAAGTCCCAATTTAGAGCAAGATACCACACATGGAAGTCGAATATATGTTTTCGTCTTCTTTTAAAGCAAACTGCCCATTTGAAACAAAAATTCTGCTGTACATTCCTGAAAGGAAAAAATGAGTAGGCAAGGGGTTAAAAATATATCTGATGCTGTAGCAAAATATTGATTGGGTAGCCTTTTGACACTATGTTGAATCACCTGGCAAAAAATAAAAAATAAATTTGGGAGGGGGTGTTAATGTTCCTTAAAACACTCGCGAGAATTAATAACTAATTGTAAAAAAGATGCACGATTTCTACAATATGCAAAAGGGCAATTAAAATCAGGCAGACACTACCATACAGCACCGCATGAAAACATTGTGCAGCATCGACAAAAGTTGAAACAAAGGCAGATCAACTCATGGACGAGTCAAAGCAAGGTGACGTTAGTCGAGTCAAGATGGCAACGATTTGAAATGATTCATCTAGCAGGAAAAAGTAAAGACAGCTAAAGGAGTTAACATATTTTGTCACACTACATCCCAATCAAGCACAAACGGGAACAGATTATCCCACAAAACCACGCAAGAAAGCAAATAAAACTATAACAAGGCAGTGGAACAAGCTTTTAGTAAATACCGCTCGGAATTATTCCTCGGGATTTATAACCTAGGAAACACGTGTTAGATTTTCTCTACTCAGCGGGCAGTCACGGAGAAAATTTGAGAAAAACAAGCGGCGTTCGCTCCTTCAACTAACAGCCAGAACAAGTGGCTACGTGGGCTGGTGCCAATTCTATACCGCCCATACGATCATAGTCAAGCACTGAGGTTGGCAAAGCGCAGGACAGAAGCCAAGTACCAGACATCGTTGGGGTTCGGCCATTCACGTCATTACGGTTATTCGACACGAGCCACTACCCGAATGCTCGTCGAGGCATCAGCTGTCACGAGCCCAAATCATGCGCTCACATAGTGCTAGTGTTCAATCTAAGCCACGTTTGACCATCGTCACCCCACGACTATGCCAACACTGCAATGCCCGTGATCTGACACAATGTTTCGTGGAGGAGAGACCAAAAGCCTTCATCCTCGAGATCGCACAGCCACAAAGAAGCTTCCCGGTCAATGGTGTAGCGTGCAGGCATGCTTACGTCCCGCTCGTGACATCGTGACAGTGAGTAATGTTCCAACTAAAATCGTTGCACGGCTCCTTAAAGGGGCCCTGCAATCATAATTAAGCGTCTACATTTTTTGCGGTTTCCACGTCTCTTGGGGTTCGGGCAAGCCAGCGGGCACGGAGAGAGTAACTAAATATCAGAGCGTCATATTTTAACCGGACGACGCGGAAACCTCCTCCACCGACGGGGGCGACCCGCGGTACCGAAAGCGCGCGTAATGTGACGTCTTAGGTCCTGGGCTTACTACTGGTCAGAGCCGCTAAAAGCTTCTTTTTAGTCGAAATACAAAATATAAGTGGCGCGAACCGTTTCAATTATTTAAAAAAGTAGTTTTTGTTCAGTATTTTAAATCAGAAAAGAAACAAATGCAGTTTATAAAGTACGGAAACAAGAAATGATCCGTTGACAAACCCGCCACCAAGCGGTAGAAAAGGCGGCGCATACTAGAAAGGAGTAGTGGGATCAGGCACCGACACAGAAAGGTCCCCGATGTACGCGGCGGCGCTGCGGCCGTAGGGACAGAAGGACCCGACCGGCTCCGAGCGTTCCCAAGGCCTTCGGTGAGCAGCTTTGTCTGGCGGTTTGGCCGTTTCGCGGTATGGCAGTGCGAAGTGGCTCCCATTATGAACTGATCTTTACCCCGTGTTTGCTGTCGTTTGTGGCCAATGAAGTGTCATGTCGAATTTGTGTTTAATTGCGCAGCAAATGCAATGAGAGCCGCTCTAGCTGCCCGCTACATACAGCCTATCCAACACACGCTCTAGTGGCGCCCTCTCGCGCTCGTCGACACGGAGTACGGCAGCCGTGAGCGCTCGAATGGTTCACTACCCCTCCTCTAGTTCACGGCCACTCAAGCAAACCAAGGACGTCATGAAGGATGTTATTTTTTGCTTGTTTTTGTAATTTTAATTTGCCTATAACTTTTAAAATAAAGCGAAATTCGAGAAAAGAAAAGTGTCATTAAGTTACTACGTTCAGTGCGCTCAGGTTTGGTGCAAATTAAAAACTAGTAAAAAAGCCATTGCAGGGCCCCTTTAAACAATTGCCGTATATGGCCGACCGGTGCTTTGCCATACACATCCTGGCTTTTGAAGAGTTTTCTTTCTACGGCTTTCGACTCCATCGACCCGGAACTCCGAACAATTCAAACCATCTCCCTGCCTCCTTCGCTACCGTCTCCGAAGCCACGCACGTCGAGAAAGTCACAAACCATTTCATCTGTTACAACCACTCCTCTCCGTAATGCCTCTGGACCTTGAAAGCATAAAAATGTATGAGTAAATAAATGGAAAGAGTTCCCAGCGGGCCTCACCAATGAGCGAGCGCATCACTTCTATCATGTAATCGGGGCTGATCTTGCTGGTGATCTCCTGGCTCAGCTCCGTGGTCAGCTTGGCGTAGCCCTCGCTCTCTTCCCGGAACAGGTTGTACTTGTTCTGCTTGTAGCTGCTGCGGGACAGAATGATGCCGTTTTAACGTACTACAAATAAAATCAAAGTACAGCCGGCTCCATCCTACAACAAATGAAATCAAAGTACGGAACTGCTCCATCCTCCAACCAATCTGAGGCAAAGTACGGAACCGCTCTGTCCTAAAACCAATCAAATAAAAGCGTGGAACAATCCCAAAACCAAACAAAAGCCTGTCCGACAGCCTTCCAACTGCCACGTCGTAGATCGGATAGATTCCGCCATGGATGTGACCAAAAGATCCACCATCCACGGGGATGGTAGGCCTCCATTACCTTTTCAAGAGCGGCATTTGAAGGAAGAATTCGTATAACACAGACCTTCGCTTGTTTTGCCCGTTTGGCCTTTGGGGCAGTGTGTCGGGACCCCGCCAAAAACAGACGACGCACTCAGTGTCAGTCGGCTTGATGCGGAGTATCGAGCTAAATTAAAATTTCCGTGACTCACCTACGATGAACAACGGCAGCGGCGATTCACAATCTTATATGTCATTAGTGACTATGGGTTATGCGGGATGTCACCATGTCACACAGTGTTGCCAGACGGAGAAAAAAAAAGTCAGCAGGTTGATCCCCAAAAATTCAGTAGATTTGCACAAAAATCAGTAGATTCTACGAAATCTATGTTTCGCCATGTTTTGCTATTTTCATTAAACTACACTTCGGAAAAATAGTATAAACTAATAAATAACACAATAATAAACATAAAAATAAATGAAAAAAAACAAAACAAGACCAGTTCTCCAGTAATTCTTTATAAAGGACAAAATAAAAAAACACCAAAAATGTTTTTTTTTTTTTTTTTATTGATTAGCGTTGCGATTTTGAAGATTATTCTTTGAAATCGAGACTGAGCCGCTTTCGGGATCAACCGATGAGTGCGACGTTGCGACATCCAGCTGTCACTATTATTGAAACAGAAACCAAAACAAGACGTTCCGGCAAGTGTACGCGTACATGTCCAATGGAAGTCCTCTGCAAGCTGCCATCTTTCCTTACTGGGCTGTGGAAGGTTGTTGACGCAACGCTGTCGGCACGGAGCATTGTTGAGGCTATACCCGTCGTCTGCTACGGTCTTATTTTTTTTTTTCGCCTCACTCAAAGTTTGCGTTTAAACGGGGAGAAACTTAGATCGTTAGCTTTTTAAGCCACCGAGGAATAACATGATATAATTTTCTTGCCAGAGCCTGCCAAATAAAAGTAAAGAACTGACAATTGGATGTCGGTCCCATGCATTCCGCCGGGCGAATGAATAAAAATGGCAGCCCTCTCCGCTCAGCTATGGTGGCGCTCAGCTGGGGGCAGCTGAGAGTTCACGCGCATGCGCTCACGCCTCTCGCTCTGTGCCGCAGGCTGATTGGCTCACTCGGGAGAGGTACGTTACGGCGGCTAGATCATAGACTTGCCAAACTCTCCCGATATATGGCTCTTGCCCGGATGCAAACCTGCTCTGGGTGAATAGATAGATGAATATACGGTTAAGTCACTCGAATAGGACGGGCTTCTGGGCCATCTAGCCAATGCTTCGTTTTTAATTCTTGGAAGAATATGAATTTCCTTTGATGGGCGACCCTGGAACTGAAGAGGCTAAATAATAAATTTTAATATGTTTACGAAAAAAAAGTCAGTAGATTTTCTTGTTTTTCAGTGAATCAGTAGACCCGAAACGAAATCAGTAGATCTACTGATAAATCAGTGAGACCTGGCAACACTGAATTGTCACATGACCCCCTGAAATATCACGTGACACAGACGCTTATGCAAGTACATCCTAGACATAAATTGTCACGTAACCTATAGGGATTACACTAATGAGGAAAGGCTTCGTGCATACCACCACCACAACGCTGGAAAACTTTCGCCGCTCAATTTAGCAAACAGATTTCTCCGCTAAGTTTAGCGGGAAGCTGCCCATGTGCAGCCGAGGATGCTGTGCCTCGGGTGTTGTCGGAATTAATGCGCAAAACACGACGAGGAACCAGGATTTTTTTTTTCTCGTAACGACACTCGGTTGTGTTATCCTCTTTTCACAATTTCTCCTGGCACTCCGGACCCGAAAACTAGCCCTAAAACGCATTCTACATTAAATCTCCCTTCTGGCATGGTACGGCATGACGGAAACACTCACAACAGTCGTGTCTTGATCTTGACAAACTTGGTGAGCATGACACGGCTGTTCTTCACGATCCCGCCGTCTCCCAGGGTCTCAATGTCCAACCGCTCCTTTAGCAGCGAATCGGGAACAACCTGCAAATAAATGGCCACACTGGAACTTGCGAGTCGTCTCGTTGACATCGCAGCCGGACGGCTACGGGAGATTCTGCCGAGCACTTTAGCGCGGTCTCGTGGTGGCACTTTTTTGGCGCTCGTGTTGAGACCATAAGCCGGCAATTACTGTTCTACGACTACAACCACCCTGCCATCCCACAATGCCAATTGGAAGTGTTCCTAGTTCCTGTATAACCTTACTTGAGATCAAAACTGCAGTGTGGCCCTCGAGTCTATGCGAGGAAGCGGCACATGAAACTGCCTCGCAGGCTGTGGGTTGCCAACCCGTCTTACGGCATCACTTGATGTCACGACGTCGTAGCGACACAAGGCGCGATATCAGAACAAGACGTCGTGTAACACCACACTGTCACAGAACGACTGTCGCGCTAATGACGTCGTGCAAACACTGTGATGTCACCATTGAGGCTAATTCCCACAGACATGAAAGCACTGAGAGCTGGCCCTATAAATGCTATGCATTCGAAATGGGCAAAAAGACGTGGCACCGTTGGAGACTATGTGACAGCTGCGAAACGTCGAACGCTCTGCTACCGAAGGCACAAAATGGATGCCGGAAAGTGCTATCAGGGACATTACTTTACGCTTGCATCCTGCGCAGCCCAAAGACTCGCGCCCCACTGCACTCACTCTTACTGGCTGCAGAAGTCCCACAAGTCCGGCGGGACAGCTCACCTTTGCACAGCCACCGACGAGCCAGTAGAAACGGTCCCTCTGGTCACGATTCTCCACCGACAGCGTCTCCATGTCTGAAAAACCATGACACTTGGGAACTTGCGCCTGCTGCAAGTGTCGAGCTTGCACCTCTCGTGTCTCTTCACAAAGACATGACACAAAAATATGACATGTCATGTCTCTTCACAGAGAAGAGACCTAACAAAAAGACACGGTAGAAAGACATGACAGAGAAATGTGACAGAGACGTGAAGCAGAGCCATGAAAGAGACATGACAAAGAGACACGTTGTGTCTCTTCACAAGGACTTGACAGAATGACGTGACAGCGAGATATGACGGACGTGACACGGAAATGTGAAAGACACGACACAGACATGAGAGAGACGTGTCATGTTTCTTCACGGAGACCTGACAGTATGGCACGACAGCGGGACATGACACAGACATGAGAGAGCCACGTCTTGTTTCTTCACAGAGACCTGACAGAATGACACGACAGCAAGACACGACAACGATGCGACACAGCAATGTGAATGAGACCTGACAGACACGGCACAGACATGAGAGAGACATGTCATGTTTCTTCACCAAGCCACAACAAAAGACACGACAGAGAGATGTGACAGATATATACGACAAAGACGTGACCCAGGGACATGATAGAGAGACATGAGAATGAGGAGCTCACCCAGCAGAAAGATGACGTCAGCCAGCATCGAGGGCAGCTCCTGATGCAAGGCCTAGACGAGACAGTGACACTCTGGAAATTGTTTTCCTCTCCAGTGGCGGCGGACAGAACCAAGCGCAGCCACCGCCGCCGTCACTGGGTGGGCTCGGCCCAGACTTACAGTCACTTCGGCCAGCGCCGACACAGCTTGCTCGACTTTCAGGCGATCCTCCAGCACGTGCCAACAGAGGTCGTGTAACAGAAGCTGCATCTCTGCGGCAGCAAACAAAAAGCACAGAGTTAACCCAGAAATGAAAACAAGTTCCGAACCCTTTCCCGTATGGTGCCTGGAACGCATCTCGCACTGCTGTGTTTAGTTTTCTATTCCCAAATGCAACGAAAGCGGTTTAGAAGTGGCAACGAATGATGTCACTAAAGACGGAATGTCATGCCATTGGACGTTGTCATAATCCTGGCGGTTGGACGTAGCTCTGGACAAAAGCGCTAGAGAATGTGAGCGTCGCCATCGTCGCGGCATTCCAACAGACCGACGTCACCAGGCATTCGGCAGATCCGTGATGCCGCCATAACTTTGGTTCACGAGAGGTGGGCGGCCGTGGACAGAGCTCCAGCAAGGTTAGTGCACGTGCAGAAAGACTAAAGTTCCCTGGATGCATTGCAGCAGCGGTGGCATGGTCAAACTGGCCGGTGATGTTGGTCTGCTCCTGGCTGTTGAAGCTTGCGTGCGCCGTCAAGCTAGATGGCAACCCACAACAGAACAGGTGTCTGCCACATACAGCACCACTGTTGCGACACTGCAAGGATCGCGGACGGCGACAGCTTAACACTGTGATGACGTCACCAGACGGAAATAAAGGGACCACTTTTTAGAACGTAGCTATTGAAGAGCCTTTTAGGGGTGGGGTACAGTCAGTTATTTCCAGTGTGGTGACGAAGCAGTTGGGGGGGGGGGGGTTTGCTTATACTCCTCCGGAGACACCTGCTGAAAGATGTAGTTTCTGCCCCCTTTTGTCGAGCCATTTCACATAACATCGAGGCTGTAAAGTCAAAGTCTGGTGTTAACACAGATTTTAAAGTGCTGCACGAGCTTATGGTGCTAAAAAACGCTGGGATCACGTGGTGTTTTGTCAAAAGGGGGTTCTTTATGACATTCCTCCGAGTTTTTCTACATAGGACAGACTAGTCGTTGCCTAAAAGATAGCATTTTAGAGCATAAAAGGGCAATGAAATGTAAAGCAACAAATCTCGATATTGCAAAACATGTGGACGAATGTAACAAATGTGAACCCAAGTGGAAGAGCACTGAGGGCTTACATAAAGAGGAAGAAAGCAGTAGGAGAGTGCTAAGAGAAACTATGCGTATTGTAACCCTTCGTCTCTTGATATGGGAATGAAAAGTTTCTTAATCTGTAACTTACCTGTTTGTTTTTTTGTTGTTTTTTTTTTTGGGGGGGGGGGTTATTTTTGGGGTACACATTTTGATCTTGTTAAGTACAGGGAGAAGATTGTGGTTTGGGTTTATTCTTTTTTTTTCCTGCCTTTTGTTTGTGCCCTTTGGCGTTTCGGTTTTCGTGTGCGGTCTATCCGTATTGGTAGGAGCTTAGGGTACACTGTGTAGTTTGGGTGAGGACGTGTTTTGGATCTGTGAAGGAGGTATTTGTTGAATAAACTTCAAAGCTGTGCTTAGAGTTGATTGTTCTGCTCATATTTTTTTTATTATTCCTCTGCCCCGGGTGTATTATGGATGTCATTTACCAGCTCGCCCACATTTATTTTTCTCTTTCTTTTGTAGCAAACAGAAAAGTAGAGAGAGACATTCCAGGCACCACACTGTGGGTAAGCAAATCTTCAAAGCCTCAATCATCCCTCTATCATGAGTCTCGACAGGGAGTCTAACATGGCTTGTATGTAACATCATAGCACCATGCAGGTGGTCATTCCTACTTGACCATGGTGCAAAATATACACTGAAGCAGGCAAGCGTCAGCACAAAGGTCACCACAACAACTGCTTATATGGCATCAATGCAGGTCATGTATAGATTGGTATATTGAATCTACAATAGATTCTACAAAAGAAATAAAACCTTGTTTTTAGTAGAATAAATACAACTTACACAATAACCTATGAAATGTATATATTTGTCTTACAGATTCTATACGAAAAAAAGAGAAATTCGACAAATTGGACTGCGCTAAGTTACAGGGATAAGGAAAGCGACATATAGGACGAAGACGTCGCTTTCCTTTTATCCCCAGTAGAAACTTTTCAGGTTTGGCAGATCTTTATCAGTAGACTTAAAAGTGAAGCATATTAGTCTCTAAAGTTAGAACAAAAACAAATTCAGCAACATAGTATTAAAACCATTGCCTCACTCGTGCTGATGAATTTATCCGAGACATTTAAAGGTGATCACAATAATTAAGACACAAAAACAAGTAGAAGAAATACAGGGCTGTGTTTGTGTGTCTCTTCTACTTGTCATGTGTCCTTCTTGGAGCTGTTCTGTTTATTCTGATCATGCAGGGACTCGCCCAACTACGCACCTCGTTATATAAAGGTGATATATGTGCGATTCTTTACTTTTGAACGTTAGACCCATCGAGGTTAAGTACAGAAGTCGAACACAGCCCAGGTAATACACGTGCAAAAAGTACAGAGGTAGCTTACCTTTTCCACCTTTGTCGAAAGGCAGCCTTGACGTCTGCATGCATGATGCCGCTGAGCGACATAGTTTGACACTAGAAAAAGCAAAAATTATGAGCTTTTTAGATCACATATTGTCAGCAAGATCGTCATAACCACACTGCCGAGCGCAAAAATATTTCGTTACACGTGAAAACTACGTTATAACGACACACACCGTTATAAATCTTCTTCTGCGACTAAGTCAAGCGGGCATGCTTTTCTTGGAGCCCGTTCGCGTGGCGAAAGATGAATGGAAGCGGAAGACGCGTCATAATAAACAAAACGTGTCTCAGTACATGTAATCACACTCCATTTATTACATAATTATGACTGTAAATCGAAGTACAGCTACATATACCTTTATTTGCTTTGTGATAGCAAGCGAATGCCATCGGCTGTTACACAAGCGCAAATCGGCAGGGTTCTACGCATAGGCCTAACATAATCCGTAATTTCTCGAAAGCGCAAAGGTGAAGGCAGAGTTTCAGTGTCTATAAACCGCCGGTAAGCTTTGTTATTCAAAGAGGGTAAGTGTGCGTCGACTTACAAGTCTGATTTCCCCGTCCTTTCCCAACTTTTACAAATGTCCAACGGTACAGACCGGCCCGCCATGACGGACCTCGCAACTCTAGAAGAGATGGATGGACAGCAACAAGTTCATAACAGAAAACATTATGGAACAATACCGTAGAATATATGGTAGCTAGCGCCGCTTGTCAATAAAACCAAACTAAACTTGTTCACATTTAATTTAACTCGCTGTATAAATATAACAAATAAATAAACAATTTAAGCATATATAATATTATAACATTATCTTGAAAAATTAACAAACGCGTGACATTGTCGTCGTTTAGTTTCGGATGTCTTCGTCAGTGGCGCCACCGGCGCTTGAAGGGTTTTGGGCTGGCTTCAACTTTCCAGTTTCCGAATTTTTCTGTCCTCAAGTTTCTCGCGTGACAAGCAAAAACAAGGCATATTTCCTGGAGACTCGAAGGTGTGTACATTTAAATAAAACAGTCTCGAATAGCTTGCACTCATGCACTGCAAGTACAGTTGTTACTTGAATTTGATGGGTAGACGGTGGCACCGCTGTAACAGCGCTCGCGTGATCGTTTTTCTCACGAGGTGTTTGTTTTCCCGATTTTAATACCCATTTCTTGCTGGTTTCTGTTGGATTCCACAGACATGGGGTCGTCAGGAAGCACTCGGAGGGTGACCATCGTCAACGAGAACTCCCCAGATGTCATCAAGATCTCGGACTCCGTGGTGAAGCGGCTGAAGGGTGAATCTGAAGCGATTACCGCCTCGAGCGCGCCTCGAACCACGGCCGGCGCTCCGTACGACACGCGAGGCAGCGGTGACGTGATGCAGACCAGAAAGCTGTACCACGAAGAGCTGAAAAAAGTGGACGACGCGTGGAGGGAGCGACTCGCCGAGGTCGAGCGACAGAACCAAGAGCTCTACAAGCTGGCGACCGACAAGTTCGCCGGCGCCGTCAACGAGGTCGAGCAGAAGTACATGAAGCACAAGTGCGTGGCCATTTGCGAGGAGCAACAGCATAAAGTGTTGGAGTGCTACGAGAAAAATCAGCACGCCCCGCTGAACTGTTCCAAGGTAGTGGACGCCTTCACGAAGTGTGTTCACCAAGCGAGGAAAAACATCATCACTCAGTAGCGTTCGCGGCGTCCGACATTTATGTTGTCTGGATGTGTCGAGTTTCTTGGCGTTTCGTTGTCTCTGGGACAGCGTAGCAGATATTAGTTGAATAAATGATATACCAGGCATTTCGTGTTTGATATTGTCAAGCCGGCTTGGGGTCACTGTAATGGGTAGGTTTCAAGGGTGCGGCGAAACCAACGCGAAACATGTTTCGACCAGGTAAAAGATCGAATATTTGCTTGTAACATGCATCACAGTCTTGACAACACTCACTGAAGTTAAACATAACGTCTTAACTTATATTAATTTGCGAGGATACCCCATCACTCCACAAAAATCAGTTTTCTGAGCAGACGACAGCAACCAGAAATGTTGACGCGTTGGCAGCGCCGCCTACTCCGCGATCTTATACAAAACACAGACTTTTCTGGTGGACTGTTTATGGGGCGGTTCAGTTTAAACTTGTTTGGGGCCTAGTTTGCAAACTTCCAATGTGTCTGGAGGCGGTGATAAAACGATATTTCGACGCCTAAAAATGCGATCAAGTGCTGTAAAAGGTAGCCAGGGAGTTGGCGCAAACGACTATCGAATTTCACACGGTTTATTTCCGGTTTGATTGCTCCGAAACGACGAAAATAAGAAGCGACGACCGATGGGGCACCAGTACGAATCTCTTCGGAATGATCTCGTTGACATGGGATATTCGGAGACTTTCGGCGCAGAATCGGCGTCTTTGATAGCTAGACTTTTCGCGGACGTGTGTTCCTACAAAGAGCAATGTTCCGATGCAAGGACCAAGCTACGTGCGGTGCTTCAGGTATGTTATTTGGGTTTGTTTCTTCGGGAGAAACCCAGCTGGCCTGCATTAGTCTAATTGTTTTATCGATTTTTTGTCGTCAAACAGGAAAAGCAGGAAAAGGACGCTATGGCCGAAGCCTACCGACTAGCGAACGCCAAAGCGATCGTGGAAGTGAATGCTCTGCACCAAAACATGATGTATTTCAAAGAAGATCATCTTCGGAAAGTGAAAGGTGATTGCGACTGCCTTACTTGCGATGTCCTTTCGACATGTATTTTTAAATCCTTGGATCAGAGTTCTTTCGCAACATAGGTCATTTTGAAGGCAACGCTAGGGTATAATAGTTGCAAAGTGTGAACCTCCATTATTGTAATTTGTGTGATTACATGCTACTAACTTTTGTGTCTGTTTTGTTTTGCCTCGGGAATCAACTTGCAGTGCTGCCGACATGCCATCAAATACTGGCGGCGAAATAATGGCCGTTAATAACAGGAACAAAACCTGGAACAAATTGCCAACACTTAAGTCCTTTGTCCGACATTTTGACCCAAGTAGAATATTCACATGCAAGGTTTTAGGTTATTTACTGCACACAGAAATTTTTCCAGAAGCAAATTTACAGGCTGACCTCATACACCTCACTATAGCTGCTGTTCACTGGGCGCCAGATCTGAGCGCGGCTCGATACACACAACGCGTGCTCGGAATGAGCCCCCATTTTTAAAAGAATGGGATGCACATTGTTGAAGCATTGTGGAAACTCATCATAAGCTCACACTTAGCAGCAACGGACTCGACTATGGCCACCAGTGAACACCACTTAGTGCTGGATGGATGGATGGATAATTACAGCTGTACCCTTCATAACGGGCAGTAGCATGCACCACATGGCCTAAAAATAACAAAAATCTGATTTCTTCTTTGCCCCTTTCAAGCCAATGCGTTTTTTGTAACTGTCACCAGGCAGACCTTTAGGGCAGTGGTTCTCAAATGGGGGTCCGCGGACCCTTTGGGGTCTGCGAAGGCATTCTAAGGGTCCGCGAAGCCCAGCCTCATCAGTCAAACCCGACGATAAAAGGTGTCTTTTCTCAGATTGAGAAAAAAACTTCCCGTTTTTCGGGCGAGTTTTTTCGTGTATCTGTCAAAAAAAGAACAATACTTCACACAGCCCTTGGTTATATTCATTTATTGAATCATTATCATAATTAACCTATACGCTTCCCTTCCCCTCATCACAAGCGGGGTCCTCCATCATCTCCGCCCATCCAGAAGGGGTCCGCGAAACGTCCATGGTTGAGAACCACTGCTTTAGGGGATCGATCAAAACAACTAAAAAGGTCCCCTGCCTCCTCTCTCCCGGTAAGGGAGTCTCCAATTTTCCTCTAGTCGGACCTTGTCTGCGTCACCTGACCCACTGGGGGACAGGGTTGAGACTTTGACCCGGAGCCAAGTGGGATGACGTCCCAATTCTCTATCCCCCAGCTGTGCTAGTTAGTTGTACTTCGTCCAAGTTTCCCTAGATGATTTCCATTAACACTACCACCTCCTCTTCGTTGCTATACTCTTTTGTATTTCACCTTGCCACCCTCTCCAGTGAAACCCAGGGCCACCAGTACATATGTCGCCCCTTCAGGAAGAGCAGGACCAAGCTCCTTACAATTTAGAATCGCACGCTCAATTGTTTCTGCATCTCAGCACACAGTGTTGCTCGGTGGTAGATGCAAAACAAGCTTGACCGCAGACGAGTACAAAGAGTGTGCTCTGCAGTTGCCAACTTCTTTCTTCGGAGGCTGTGCTGCCTGTGCTTCCCATCAGAATAACCGTCTCGGTCTTCCGCAGCAAAAGCTGTTTGGGGGGTCTTCTGCCCTCACTCGAAATGACGTAAGACATATGCTTGTCGTCTAAGTCTCCAAATGCCTGAAAAAGAAAACCTCCAAAATCCGTCGCGGTTTTCTCGGGATTGGATTCCGAGTCCGCTGATTGCGAAGAGAGAATGCTACCAAAGAGCCACCCCTGCTGCTTCAACCCGTCAAGTAATAAACCGCATCCTTTTTAAAATAAACCCAAATATGCACAAACTAACATGTTCAAAAATTTTCCTTTTCTTGCCAATTCAGACCGGAATAGCCTTCCGAGGAAATTGCCTCCATCAGTGATTGCGAGTCTTTCGTTGCTGCCCTAAACACGATGCTGCTTGTGTAGGCTTCGTTGAATTGAAATTTTCGTCTTCCGTTTTGTGCACCTTTTCTTATGCTACCTTTTCTGTGTATACATTTCTATGACTGCTGAAAATGGCAAAATGCGTTGAAATGATTTTTTTTGTTTTTTGTATGCATGCGTCGTATCTACCTGTTTTTTGTGCGTGTTGCTGCTTGGTTTTCGTTTTTTCAAATTACTGTACCATTGTTCCCCCCATGTAATGCCCATGAGGGCCTTTAAGGTTTATAAATAAATAGATAAATTGCCGCACTTACGGTGATGTCAATCACGCCGACTGATTCTCTTACCGGGTCCGTTAAAAGGCTTCTGTACATATAAAATAAGCTTGTGCGTCACCCTTCGTCCGCTAAAGGGTTGGTGCACAGTGGCATCGCGAGGTTCGCAAGATTAATCTCAGTTTTATCGTAAGGTCATCGCAGGTTTTTTGCAGGATGCACAAGGATACATTATGTTCTGATCAGATGTCACAGCCATCACTCCGACCACACCGTGGATTCACACGGGACTGGTCCTTTTCTTTTGCAACGTGTGTTTCGCACAGAGCTGGAGGGCCTACTCCACAAAGCCGAGGAGCACCGACGCAAGTGCGAGTTTGTGAAGGCAGAGTGCCAGAAGAGGGTCAGTCTCCTGGAAAAAGAATCGCAGCTCAAGTCCGACAGGATCCTGCAACTTCAGTCACGAGCATCGGCGCAGGCCATCATACACGTCACAGGTCTGGCAACCTCAGGTATTGCTCCAGAGGCCGCCTCTGCTCTACCGCACATTGCTAGCGTGCGTAACAATAATAATGTGCTTCATTGAGCCGATGGGAGCACTCAAACGGCATCAAAAGCGCAACGTCGTGGTGTTTGTCATACCTCTCTATGTGTTCTATTATTGCTAAACCAATTATGTACAGGGAAGGCCCATTGACTTGCACTTTTAGTATATGTGTTAGCGGTTGTATCTGTTCGTGTCTTCGACTACATTCAGACATATGATGAATTTTCTTGTAGCGGCCAGAAGCAACTGTAATGCTTTTTGTGTGGCATATTAAAGCTTCCCTTTGACAAAAGAAAGTGCACTTAAAAGCAAACATAGAAAGCTGCAGAAAACTTAAGGCTATTGGAGATAATATATATGGTGGATACAGAATATACCTACACACAGTGCACAATATACAAAATGTATACAAAAAAAGCAAATTTGAAGACAAATATAAAAGAAAGTAAAAATGAAATCATAAAAACGCAGAAACGTCATGACTTTAGTGCAGACAGTGTACGCTGGCTGCAGGGTTTCCACGAATACATCAAGAACATGAAAAATATCCGAATCACAATATATAATGTTGTTGTAAGCCATCTGCATCCTTGGGAATGGCAATCACACAAATTGTGTGAGGACAAAAAAAAATTGTGTGAGGATAAAATACAAGAAAATCGGGGTAAAGTGCAAGATCTTTGTTTTCTTTTTTGGGGGTAAAGGGGGGGGAGGGAAGGGGGTTTATTTTCATCAATGCACATAATCATTTTTTTAAGTTCTTAGAAAGATGATTTTACTGCAAGAAGTTTTGCATTTTAAAATCTAAAATTTCCTTCCACAGAGGCCACGAAGGCCGCTCCATCGCACCGAGCGCAAGGCATGGAAGTCACTTCCTTGCTGACGCGACAGCAAGGGAGCACCGGTGGCGGCCATGTTACGACACCCAGGCATCCCAGGGACGCCCGCGAGATTGACGTTCTCCGGCTGGCGGACACAAGGATTCACCAGCTTCAAGACGAACGGCAACAACTTAGGAGTCACTCCACCAGTCGAGGGCCACCCTGGAGCTACTGCAGCAACGGGCAAGTCTGCCCAGCTTTCTTCTAGGGTTCGCGCCGGAGTTGCCGAACGTCGCCTCCGCCAGACCCATAGACCCGCCTTTCAGACTGGCTTGTGCTATGGGCCGAGACTGCATTGCCGGCTACTTCCCCAAAACCAAACTTTAAATGTTGCAGGTGCAGATTGTTTCATTTTTCACAGGCAGCTGAAACACAGTCACCAAAGCTACAATACACCGTTTTAGCTCACGACGGACTGCAGCGGACACTACTAACGTCCCTGGATATTAACATCCAGGGACTTTAGACACTACGGGCCATTTTAGCCAATCCAGCGCCGTGAACGCATCACGTGACACATGACTACATGCCCCACGTGTCGCTGCACCCCAACCGAAGGTCACGTGACAATTGCACAGCAATGGATTGGCTTGGATTGGATCGTAGTACAGTGTGGTGGGATGGCCCCCATCCTGGTTGCTAGCTTGGCAGTAAAACTTGGTGGTTGGCAATATCCAGTCCCTAAGATTAAGAGAAATGCAATGTCACGTTTGTGCCAACAGTGCCGTGCAGCGTGCATCTACCAAACTTGATTTACAAAGAAGAGCTTGGGGCTCCACTGCCGACATTGGCGTGCATGTGGGAGGAGCATGCAAATCGTGGCAGATTCTGTGATAGAGAGAATTAGACCTGCCGCAATAAAAACTGCAGAAAACGAAAACGACAGTAATGGGCATAGAATGTGTATGTTATGTATAATACATTTGGCTCAGACTAAGGGGCACTAAAGCACTTTTTGAGAATCTCCTTTTATGGCACAAACTCAGTCTATGTGTAGCAAAGTTGAAAGCTGAACCAGTTGGTACTTGTTGTACACGGTGATCAAAAACAGCGCAAAAGACAAGGTCAAAAGAGGAATATGTACAACAGGACAAGCGTTGATGCTGCGATGGAACATTCCGAGACATTCCGAGGCGTAACATGACGTCTGGTCGCGGTTTCAGGAGGCAGAGGTGGCCACGCACAATTGTAATTTGGGGCTTTCTAGGGTGCGTAGGTCGAGTTTGTGCCATGCAAAGATGACATCAGAATCCACTTTAGTGTCCCTCCAACGTCGCCACTTACTGTTTCTCGTTTCTAGGTGGAGGCACGAGACAGGGAGATTGAGCGTCTCTCCAGGCTGCTTCGAGATGGCATTCCCTATAAAGCGCTCTCGGAGAATGGGAAGTGCAGCTGCAAGCTACAGGTGAGGAGAGACCGATGCACATCGGTCCGCCCTGGAAAATGTACAACATAGACTGTAGTCACTAACAAGATAGACCCACCCGGACCCCCACTCCCAATGTCTGTAGCTTCGTTAAATAATTAAATAAAAATACGAACGCCCGAGCGTTATTTCTTTAATACCTGACCTCTGCACGTGCTCATTGCCTCTCACTGTTCCGTGCACCCTCAAAGCTCACAAGACGCAGAAGCAATGTCGAGGGTAGGAAGCTTGCACTGGAGGCGGGACAACCAAAGGATCTCTATTGTTTTCATCCTGTCACTGACTGTAGTGTGGGCTTCATTATTCCGGGCAAACTTTTATAGGGTAGTAAACCGAAGCCTACGGACAGGAATGATGTAATGATTGTCGTTTAACGATCGCGATTTTGTGATTGTGCTCGTATAGTTTTTTTCTCCCGCGCTCGTCTGCGACGTCTCAGGAGGAGGCTGCGCCAGACCCGAAGGTCACTCTTCCGGCAAGCCAGGCGCCGTGTCCCGAGCCACGGAAGCCCGTGGCGGCCCTCAAGCCGGCGAAACACATCCGTAAAGTCAACGTAAGTTCTGGGGTTTGACGCGCTTGGGCGTTTAAGTGGTGCTGAAGAACGTTCCCTTTGCAGTTTGGTCACCTGCAGCGCAAGGCAGAGCCGCTTGGCAAGGATTTGAAGCAAACCAAAAACGTGAGGAAAACTGTTCGTTCCTGCGAGCGGACTGTGAGAAAAAGGGCTACCGGAAAACACTGGGTCAAGCGCCCACCCAAAATGGTCCTTTTGCAAGTAACGAGCGTTGTCCGAGTGGTTTTCCGCAAACTACTAACGGAGGGCAACCCAGCGTGCCTCTGCCTTTCAAGACACAATGGCATCGTGCCGTTGTATCGGGTTTCATTGCTCTTTATGCACCATGCTACCAATGCTCAAAGAGGAGGTTAAAAAGTCAGCAGAACCCATCCTTTGGGAATGATTATCTACATCAGTGGTTCCCAGCCATGGATGTGTCGGGGACCCTTGCGGATCGCTGGCAGTGATGGGGGACCCCTTCCAGCGGGGGGCACGTAAGTAAGTTAACAGATCTGGAGCATGAAACAGGTGCCTTTTATTGCTACGTAGCAGAAAAACATAAAACAAAGGTGCCACGTACATCACTTCATTTTGGTCAGGATATGCGATATGACAATTCCGCCGCGGGGCACCCGAGATGCGTAGTTCAGGAAGGTGTGGGGAAGAGGGAAAGGAGGTGACCGAGATGATCTCGTGCGGATTGCTGTCGTAGTTCCGGAAGCAGGTTGCAAATTAGTCACGGCCGGACTGAACAACAAAAAACGTGCCAACTAAAAAAAGAAAAAAAAATTTTGTTGAGGGTTTTGCGGATTCCAGAAGTGGCTTCGCGGACCCCTAGGGTCCGCGGACCCCCATTTGGGAACCACTGATCTACATTAATGCGAATAGCATCAAACGGTGCTGGAGTTATGCGCGTTCGTCAGGTGGCCGGCACACTCTAGATACGCCAGCCCACTCTTGAGGCGATTCTAAATTTGTTGACACTTTCACAGCCCTGCGCACGATCTCCGCAGCCCAGCACGTGCGTTTGTGTCACTTAGGAAGGCGAGCAAAGCACGCGCCATACGCACAAACACTCAAAATGGTACCGACCAGACTTTCTGGCGTCTCAGCTAGTCTCAACCAACGGTACTCTAAACGGTTGTTTATATCTTTACCATAGGACGCGCTTTACAGCGCTGTCACAGCTACCGGTGCGCGCGCGTTCCATGCACGAGGGCTCATTCCGCTCTCGTGAGGCTGAGCACGGCCGCTACATCACCCTCTCCCGAGCGCGGGAGAGGGTGAGCTAGCGGCCGTGCTCAGCCTCACGAGGCGGAATGACCCTCGTGCATAGACACGCGCGCCACCGTAGCTGTGACAGCGCTGTAAGCGCGTCCTATGGTAAAGATATAAACAACCGTTTAGAATGCGTTGAATGACTGCCTTCATAGCTCTGTGGTTAGCGCGTCTGCCTGCTGATCAAAGGGTCAACGGTTCGAATCCCAGCCGGCGATGGTCTTTTTTATTTATTTATCGACCCGCGGCGTAAGAGGTTAGATAGCCAGATAGATACATAGACGAAAAGTGCGTGAAGTAGCCAAAGAATGCTATTCGCATTAAAAAACATAACACGAATGAAGATAGGTGCCGACAACGTCGGCCTCACGGGACAGCGCGCTCCGAAAATGGTGACGGCGGAAAGAAAGGGTCAGGGCAGAGGGTGTACTGATCCGCAGAGGCTTACTAGAGGAAGGTCCAATTGGAGATATAATCTTGAAAAACTGCGGGAAAAGCACTTGTTAGGTCCATGAGCAAAAATGTGCAAGGGGCACTGAGAGGACGGGCTTCACCGTTTCGCACCGAGATGCTTGGAGAAGCAACTGATGTGGAGGTGCATCGTCACAATCAGTATGACTGGAAACACTAGACGCGGCCTCTTTCTCCATCTACGGTCTCCGCGAGCCCTATTACATCTGGCAGTTTGTCAAAGGGTCCGAAGAAACCTCAACTTCACAGTCTATATCTAGTTCGGACCACGGCTCTCTCAAAAAGTGGCAGGTGCACCAAAGGAGGACAAAGGACCGTTTCAGCTCGTATTAAACGCTATGGTACCTTCGTTAGCTAGGTAAGCTCAAAAGTCTGGGGGTATGCACTTGATATCTGTCCTTCGCATGCTTGGTATTTGACAGTAATCAAACTTGTGACTTTACTATTGGGATCTTCTAAAAAGCGCAGAGACCTGCTAAAGCAGTGGTGCATAACTAAAAAATGGTGCAGGCCAAAAAAAAAACAATGTTTATTGGGAACTGCGCGGATTTCCAACATCTGGCAGACAGGTTTTCGATATCTGGCACCATCGCATTGGTTGCTGTCTTGAGCACATCTCGCAGTGTCATGTTCACGGGCCGCACAGAAAGTGCCGCATGATGTGCACCCCTGTGCTAAAGCTTTTAACTTTCGAAATTTAGTTGTGTCAAATGACCTGCCAAAGTTTGTGACTCACAGAACCTAGTCACGCGTTTTTCTTACGAGTTCACAGTTTTTTGCACCGATCTTGTGCAGTAATGAGCGGTAAAAACTGCTTAACTGGTGCTAGTTTATGTATTGTGCATGCCTTTGTGTATACCTGTGTAACAGCCACTGCTTCATCTTGCAATTTTTAGGGTGTGAAGGCAGCGTGCCATTACTTTGCACCAGCATGGCAGCTTCTTCTGCATGCACCTCCGGATTGCGGAAAAGTAACTGAGAGGGAAATCTGTGTTTATGGACATGCACGATTGCACTAGTTCCTTAGAAATTTGAGCAGTGAAGCTGGTGCATTAGCAAAATTCTTTTAGATGCATAGCATTCATGGAGCCAGCCCCAAACAATGTCATGTCCATGAAGTGTAGCATCAATGGTAATTCATCGACATAAGGGCATTCACAGGATGTCATCAGCGTTTGAAAAAGTTAATTGTGACATCCTCATGTAAACAGGTCACGGTCTTAAGTCATCGGCATGGCAGTCGTGAATCAGGTAATAATACGGCACAATATTGTGATGTCACGTGACACTGCGATGCCCAGTGGTCGCAAGATGTAGGGTCACGTGACCATGCGCCTTTCTCATACCCTTGTGACGTCACTTCACAACATTAGTGCAACATTTGGTAGTGTCGGTTGATGTGATCTGACATCATGTTGTCACGGGAGACCCGTGAATGCCATATATTTGGAGTGCCTTTAGGATGTGCGAGAGACGAGCGGCTTTTTTATTGTGCCACCTCCTGGTCTCCTCGAAACTCCTTGTTGGACAAATCTGGCTCACTCGAGCTCCGGGCATACCCAGATGAAGATAGGTGCCGACAACACCGGTCATACGGGACAGTGCCCTCTAAAAATGGCAACGGCAGGAAGAGAGGGCCAGGCCAGAGGGTGTACAGATGCGCGGAGGCTTATTTGGAAAAGCCCGACCTTCTATAGAGTTTTTTTGGGAAAAAACAACAAAATGTGGTGGCTTTTCACCCGATCAGAAGCGCCTTGCAAGCAGTGCCAACGAAGATGTGTCCTGTGCGGAGAATGCCAAGTTCCGAGAGGTGCTGGAAGCTCTGCGGCTGGAGAAGAGGACGCTCCAAGAACGGGTGCAGCAGATGGCTAGCAATGGTGCGTCAAGACTTCTCTTTTCGCACAAACAGAAAGACTGGTGTACGATTTCATAGTCGCGGGCACATGTGCCACCCTCCGATATCGCAGAATGCAAAAACAAGTAAGCCTCTTCCAACGAGCGTTTAGAGTTTAAAATATGAGCTTTTGAAGTCTTGCCATCCACACTGTTTCTGAAAGGGGTTGAAGTTTGGCATGGTGCTGAACGAGCCTCAGAGCTCTAGGATTCGTCAGATACTAGAGCTTTCTGGAGTTGGAGCCCTCTGCACTCATTTAAGCTAGAGCTCTCGCTAGAACTCTCACAAGAGCTATGCCTCTCACTAGAGGCAGAGCCCTTAGCTAGAAAGAGCAAAGTCGCTAGAGGTAGAGCCCTCAGCACTCAGTTGAGCTAGAGCTCTCACTAGAGCTAGAGCTCTCTTTAGAGCTAGAGTTCTCACTAGAGCAAGAGCCACCATGGCTAGAGCTCTGGAGCTACAGTAAGCAAACTTACTAGAGTTAGAGCCATTAGCGCTCAGTTCAGCTAGAGTGGGCATAATCACTGGAGCTAGTCAAACTAAAGCTTGTGAAATTTTTCGACAGCCACTTCGTAACCGGACAGATGCAACTAAACAAATAGAATCGCTTCATTGATTGAGAGGCGTCACCATCGAGTCTCTCTTTGGAGAGTGACCTGAGAGTGATGAAGGACGTGTCGGCTTCACTCAAACATTAAGGAAGCTAAGAGTACTGACACGAATTGTTCTGCACAGGCTGCGATTTATGCGGAGAACTGCCCTTTAGTTCATTTCAGTCGAGATAAACAGACACTAACAATTGCTTCAATATCTAAAGATCTTCCCCATTTCTCCGCTTCCCAGAACGTGAGCTTCTGCGTGAAATGGAACGGCTGTGCAAAGAGCAGCACAAGGATCCGGCTCCGAAGGACCCAGAGTCCGACGGGCTACAGGCTCTAGTCCGTTCTTTGGAGAGGGAAAGAGACCACTACAAGGAGGAGCTGGTACAACTCCACCAAACCCTCGAGTCTGGCAACCTGCGACCCAGGAACGGAGCCCCGACCTCCACTCACGGGAGCTCCGAGAGCCAACAGACTCTGCCGAAGGCAAGCTGAACCGTGGTCCACAGCGCCGACAAAGCATTCTTTAAATCTTCGCGTTGCATCAACCAGGTATAGGTATAGAAATTTTGCCGGATGCCATGTTGCTGGACTTCCGCCAAATGTCTTTCTATGCGCGGAGGCAATGTTTTTCAAATACCCGTTGCAGTTCGTTCACGTCATGATTGACTGCACCAGCCGTAGAAGTCAGGCCTATAATGGAGCGCTGGCTGGTGCTCAATTTTCACACGTACCGGTCTTCGTTCGAACTCAAGACGAGCTGGCGATCAGGAAAATGACCCGTCGGCGGCCAAAAGGCTCCGGCAGATGCCGCCAGAGCGACTTCCGAGAGGGAAAAGAGGAGTAAGGCACGTGTTTACACGTCCCAAATACGTCCCTGGTCGTGCATCGTACTTGCCGGGTTTTGTCGTCAACGGAACCTGTTGCCATGCCTGTGCATTTTACCAACACCAAAAACGACGCCTATAACTACTGAGCGTGTGCACGCAAACTAGTGGCAAAAATGACAGACGCCGTTTGTCAACGTGGCGGGGCGGGGCTCACCGAAAGTCAAAGGGTGTTTTGTAAGACCGGCCAATAGTGAAATGTCCGTGCTGTCGCAAATTAACGGCGGCACCCATTTTGGCAGCTTGCGTGGTATTACAGGCTCGTACCAAAGCATGGAGGTGAAAATCTGCGCGGCCATTTTTCCGCAACAGTAAGTTTGGGGCATCTTTGGAAGTAGCCAAAAATTCATTTTGGAGCAGCGAAAACAATCTTTCGGAGCACAAGTGCGCACTTTATTCTCATTCATTCCACCGCAAATACTAGATTAAAGTTAATAATTTGGCCTGTCCAACTAAAAGACGACTCCGTTTCTTTGCCTTCTCACCTACGTGCAACTACCCGTTAGCATCCGTCGTAGAGCACGATTAAATCACAAAATTTAAGTACCGTATGCACAAAAATGACATCGAGGCGCCTGCCGTAACTCTCCGTCCCAGGAGCGTCGTCCCGGTCCTGTGCCGACGGGAAACTCGTCGGGAGGACCGTCCTGGCTCCAGGAAGAGGCTGCGCGACTGTCCGCACTGGTGGGAGAACTCTCCGAGCACAGAGACCAGCTCCAGGTCGAAAGGGACAGGCAGACAAAACAGCTGGCCGCCCTTCAGGAAGAGATCAGGAAGAGGGTGAGGCTTCGCTGCGGGCGTGTTCTCTGGGGCCACCCGAGCTAAACTCATTTTTGAAACTTGGGCTCTGCTCTTCCCGGCATGCCATTCATTACCTCTGTATTCAAAATAGTTGTTGAAATTACGGCGAATGAAGGTTGTGCCAAAACCGACATTCCAATTTTTCCACACTTTCTAACGGGGTCACATCATGTGTTGTAACATTTGCAGGTCGAGAAGGCAATCTAGAAAACGCAAATTGTTTAGTTTTCTTGTTATTTCTCTGGCGTGAGTTCTTTTAGCTTTTATTTTACACCATCAAACTTCTTGTAACCCGTTTTCAGTGTTGCCTTATACAGTTGAACCTCAATTTAACGAAACGCGATTTTATGAATTTTCCGATTTGAAGAAGGAATTCAGATTCCCTGCGCAGCCTATGGCCGCAAAATGTCTTTCTCGATTTTACGAAGTTCCCGATTTAATGAAATAATTGGCGGGTCTTGGTGACTTCGTTAAATCAATGTTCAACTGTACATCTAAGCTAAAAAAAAAAGTGAGGATTAAATTTTAAAATTTAATAGCCTCGCAACAAAAAAAATATTATCTTGACCTGGAATTGTGGTCATCTAGTTCAGATGTGTCTATTAAACTTAGTTAAGATATCATCTCTCAACAAAAGTGAAACGGCAAATCTATTTTGCCCTCATACAATCTTGCTCAAGTTACTGTTTTTAGTTTGGTCTACCGCGTTCCGAGCAAACTTAGATTGTCTTCATTTATTCCCTATTTTAAACAATACAATATATTAAACGTAAGAAAGCTACACAAATACAAAATGTCCCTCGAAGTTTGATGTAAATTTCGACTAGACAAATTATTGTTTACCTCACAGTACCACACAAACGTTGGCCCATATAACTTAAGGCAAAACTTAATAATAATAGTTTAAACTGGTTCACACACAAATTATGGAAAGCAGAGGTTAAGTTTTCTGATATCAGACCATTTAAATCAATACCCAATTATTTTAGATATTCTAAACAATACCCAATGGTTAAAAAATTATAAAATACATAATATTTACAAAGTAATAAAGCCACCACGATATATTTTGTAAATTTTTGAAGAGCTATGATGTATGCCAGTATATTGCAAAAGTGCGTAATTGTTTGAAGCAAAATGTATACAGTCAAGCCCGACTATATGGAACCTGTTTACATCGAACTAACCCTTATATCGAAATATTTTTGTGCACAGTAATGTTACAGTGACAATATATAGCAAAAACTATGGTTACATCGAACAAAAATAGCAGCCACTACCGATATATCGAACTGCCAAGTTTGATCTGCAAGCTGGCTTTCCCACAAAGCAAGCAGCCGCATTGGGGGAAAACCAACTTGCAAAACACGCTAACTTTTTTTTTTCCTTGGGCAGTTGCATTGTTTGCTTGGAAGGAAACAAAAAAAAAAATTCTCTTTCGCAGAGGGAGCGGGGAGAGAGCATCCGTCGATAGCGTAGAAAAATATTGTTATTGCGTATGCAATGAAGAAAAAGCAGCAGAAGATGTAAGACTATTTCATTGTGCAATATGTCAGCAGAAAGTGGTTTTTTGAGAGTAAAATTTATTAAAACTTTTATATCGAATTACCCGCTATATCGAACTGGTAAACGATTTTTATGCGAGTTCGATATAAACAGGTTTTACTGTAGTATATCTGTTTAGCAAATTTCTGTTTCACCTGCTGCTTGTTTTTGTTTTGTAATGACTTATATTCTATACTGTAGCCATGTTTGTATCCGCCGCTGCTGAGGGGGTCACTTGACATAGTCACGTGACATCATCATGTCACGTAACAGAGTGTCACGGTGGCACGTGTGACATTGGTGTCGCACGACGCTAAATCGGCAACGCTAATTGGTGTCTGTCGCGCTAAATTTGTTAAGTTCAGAAAAACTTACAAATAAACGCTCAGCACGGCCCGGAACACTGCACGTTACACGTCTTCCAACTTCGTCCGTAAAAATGAAGATACAATACATTCCTTTTACTTTTTTATTTTAGGTTTTGTCTTATTTGAGCCATTGAATGTGCCGAATCAATTGGTTCGCCGAATCCCAGACTTCCTAGTCTATTGGGACAGCGGGTGCGAGAAACTTTGAGCCCAGTTTGGGAGTCGTAAGGTCGCCAGCTCTGGACGCTTTTAATTCGAACATCCACTGCGAGTTTCCAATAACCAGATCTGTTACAGTTCCTGTCAAAATGAGAACAATGGGACATCTCTTTCGAATGCCCCACCCCCAGCACGCGCTCGTGCACGCTCCAGGCTCGCAGGACAATGAAGCGTCGTCGAAAGTGGGAAGCCGGCGCCGGAGGCGGGGCAACCGAAACTCCTTCGCGTCGTTTTCACCTTGTCGGCGACTGTTAAGGAGCCCGCCGAGGTTCAAGTTCGACCAAGTGCGACTTTCTTGAACTCCCCAACGTGAAGTTCGACGGAAGTTCGACTCTCGTGCACATGCGCAAAAATTTGAAGACGAGCCGACGCCATCTGGCGGAGGAAAGGTGCAATATTGGCTGGATGTATCACTTCACTGGTTCGCATTACTAACTAACGAAAGCATTAGTAGTACCTCTGTATGATTTTATATCCTGTAAACATCGGTAACCATTTCATAAAATGTGAAACAAAACTACTTTCTAAGAGAGATTACAAGTATGTACTTTCTAAACTTTGGTTCCCAAAATTTGAAATCTTCGTGAAAAAGCTAGGCAACACTGTCCATCAGTTGAACTTCATCAAACTTTCCAAAACGTCTGAACCAGTCGAACGGTTCGACAAACACTAATGACTATAAAAAAAAAAGAAAAAAAGAAGGCAAAGACGGCCAGCCATATTTGTTTTATCAGAGCCGGTATGTATTAGTAGAAAAAAGGTATATTATATTTGCATTCTTTTCTTTAGGACAGAGAGATGAAGAACACGGAGCTCACCTGTAAGGCCACGGAGGGTCACGTTGAGTACGCATATTTCCTTTTCCCCAGCCATCACCCTGGTTGCGGGTTAAGAAAAGCAGGATAAGCTCTTCCCACAAAGCCCTCTACTCTTTCTATTTTAGCGGAGAAAATGCCGGAGAGCAGGCAAGTGGACTCGCCTCCTCTTTTGCCGGTTCTGCAGCATTCACTTTGCTCAACCGGAAAGAGCAGAGGGCTTTGCAAAGGAGCTTGCCCCACTTTTCTCAACCCGCAGCAGAGTACAGCGCACGTTCTGACGAGGCCCCCGCGTCTCATCTGCTTCTCTGCAGCAAACTCCAGGGCAGCGTTCGCGCGAGAGAGCAAGAACTGGCGAGACTTAAGCTTCGGATCCAAGAGCTGGACGACGACGCCAGATCCGCACACGCAGAGATATCGCGGCTCGTCCGGGAGAACGGTCAGCTGAGGGACAACCTCACGCTCGTCGCTAAAGAGCACCAGGTACGGTCGCTGCGTCGGACGACGACAGGAGCAGCGTTTTTCTTTGTTTAGATTTTTAAGGCTACGAGCACGGGCTCATGGCTTTGGGAGGTACCCCTCTTTTCGCATAGCACGGCGTAAAGCGCACCTTCATGTTAGAAGCGAGGTGTTCGTAAAGCAGGTGCCCACCCGAAATTTGGAGATTGTCCCGAAAAACTGGGAGGTATAGTTGCTCGTTGGCTCCAAGAGCAAAAATGCGGAAGGGGCTAGAAGGATCGGTGGCAGAACGCGTTACTGCGCCTCATCTCAGAGCGCGTGGAGCGAAAGCTCGCGCCGCAGAACCCAGGGACCCTGGGTTCAATCCCCACCCCGCCAGTTTCGATCTAGATGAGCATCGTAGTGGCGTGCAGTCGTGCATCGCCACCGTGTGGTGCACGTTAAAGTCCCCGGGCTAGCGCTGGTACTGCACTGGCTAACTTTTCCATCTACAGAGGAGACAGCAGATGCCCGCTCGGGCTGACTAACTTTCCCTGTGTAAACACACACGCAATGCAATCTTCCGACATATAAGTTGCGATCGTTTTCCCAAATTTCTGTCGACTCGATCCTCTTATGCTACAGTGTAACTTAGGTATATGCATCTTTTTCTATAAGTATGGACCGTGTAAAATGTAGGCCATATCTACATTTATGGCACGGGAGGAAGGGCAGAGCACCCACCGTCCGAAATGTGGCACCGTAGGTTCGCGGCTTCGGGCCTGCTATCCATAACTAGGAGTGACTTGCACAAAGATGCAACTTATAGACCAACTTTTTTTGTAAAAACGATCTCATTTATAGACTGGAAGATATGGAAAATAAGGACACACGCGCTACGGTAGGTTTCTCCGCTTTTAACCGGGGGGGGGGGGTGGCTTGGAGAAGCGGCTGACAAGGGCGAGCACATCATTTAGCCGAGTACCGTAATATCCCGAGTCATCGCCCACCCCCTGCCGCCTGAAATTCATAGAAAAAGTGGGGTGGGCCATGTCTCGGTGGGTGAGCACAAAAAGTTAATAAAAGCGGAGAAAGCCGCCCAGTTTTCTCTCCGTATCTAGCGCTGCTACGCAACAGATACATTAAACTCAAAACTCAATTTAGTTTTATTGTTTTATAGAAAAAATGCTCACGAAAGAATGTTGTACTACCGCGAAGTCCGTTGCTTGCATACGCGCTAGGAACGCCACCGATCTGCATAGGGCACGAACGTTTGTTCCGTGAAAACACGTCACCACTATGTTCTCCTAGTTAGTAAAAAAAAGAGAAGAAAAGAAAAGAAAGAAAATTCCGCAAGAAAATAGAAAAACCAACCAGGCGCATCAAGCGAGCGAGCGAGCGGACCAAAGAAGCGACGAAGAGCGATGCTGGGAAAGCGGAAAAGCCGGCGATCGCGTGGCAAATACTTTGGCGTCGGGCCAAGTCGGGCGCCTCGTCAATCACAAGCTCTTGCGCAACTTTCCTGTTTTTGCGTACATGCGTGCGTCCGTGCACGGCGTGCTATCAATAGGGGTTTGGGACGCTCTACTAACGTCTGTGTAGGGCGTTCCAGAAAGCTTTATTTACCTGTTGGCTTTGTCTAAAACATTGCACAACCGCGGTCGCGACGTGCGGGGAGAAGGAGCGGGTTCGCGGCGACCTTACTTCGGCGGAGACAGACTTCGACCTTACACTCCGCGGTTACATCCCAAAATATGGGGCGTACGCTTACCTCGCGATTCCTGACTGGGTTAATGCTTGTGTTATCTTTCCGATTCTTTTTTTTTTTGTCGGATCGATATTTTCGTAAGCAAAACAAACTTTTATTTTGTTATCTTCATCGTTCTCTTTTCGCATGGATACACTACCACTTCGGAGTCGCTCACGCGAAAAATGCGTAAGCAAAGAGAGGGCCTTTCTCTTTGTTTTACTTTGTCACGGACGTCCTCAAATCCTCCAACTGTAAGGTCCGCGGCCGCGTCATTAGGGTAGGATGAGTGTTTGCAGATCGCGGAGTCCGCGTTGGGGTACTTGAAAGGGTGGGCGATGACTCGGTGTTTTTTTAGAAATCGATATTGGTCCATAAATTGGTTGGGGTGGGCGATGACTCGGGGATGGGCGATGACTCGGGATATTACGGTAGGCTCAAAAGTCCCGGGTCAGCACTTTACTATTTATTTTTCGCTTAGTTTTCAAGAGTTTCAGAAGAAGTGGGAGGCGCTTGTCTTGATCCGGGGTCATGCTCGGTATTTTACACTGCAGTTGATACGCAGATCGTGGCTACAATGGACATTTTTCTCCAGTCAGCCTCCGTACAGGCGTACATTCTCTCCCCCGGCCTCGTTTCCCACCATCGCCATTTATTGAGGGTGCGGTCCCGCACGACCGACTTTGTTTGCGGCACCTACCTTGGTGCATAGTATATTCAGTCTTTTTTGAGCACTTAGTAGTAAGGGGCATAAAAAGCGATGAAATCCCATGCAACGGCACAATGTCAATGTGCTCTGACAAATGGAGGCACGTTGGGCTGCCCCTCATATGTAGTTTGCGGACAGACTTCCAGATGGCGCCCGTCACTCGAAAAAGGTCCACCTACTGTCGTGGAGCGCGTCACTTGAAATGTCAAAGAGATGTAGGGCCAGCGTTTTCGTGCGCTAAGCGTGGTTTCGACGTGCAGAACATGGCAGCGGACCTGGACAATGCCGTGCAGCAGCGGGAAGAATTCAAGATTCAGATCCAGGAGTATGTTACGGAGGTGGCGAGAGTGCAGGAGCTCCTCCAGTTGAAGGTGGGGCAAACGAAACAGTCCAAATACAATAAACGACTTTTTTTGCGAATTCAGTATTTAACAAGTTTAGCAAAGGGTGGGTTTGGGGAATACTTTGTGGGCTCAAAATTTCTCCATTCGGAGTCATAAGCTACATGAATTTTGCACGAAAATTATAGATCCTTGCAAAGACTAAGTTTACAGTAGTCACTATTTTCTTTTTTTAACATTAATGGTATACTAATAGGTGTTCTTTTCAAGGTTGTGCACTTTCTTGAGCTTGAGAGTGTTTTTTTCTTTTGCAGAATGAGTAATGTGCAATAAGCCAATTTGTGTCTCATCATGTGTAGATTGATTTAGAGAAAAAAGTTGGTGCGGGGGTTATCCAGTATTGCTTTTTCAGCAGCTCAGGAATTGATCAATAATGGTGCTTGGTATTTGAAAAAAAATACAAGCTACATCACATATTATAATACTGTGGACTGGGTTGCTTGTGGGCCACTCAACTCGCATTAAGTCATCGGCAGGCATGAGCAGGCCATCTTGCAAACAAAACATATGTCACATTTTTTTTTATGCTATAGAAACTGAGGTTTTATAGCTTCAATAAGAATTGCATTAATACTAAAATTAGCTTTTATTTAGCCTTGAAAAATGAAGCACGCCCTGGTTGAAGTTGGCCGACTGCCAAATACCTATGCCATGAGCTCCCTGGGCCACACAAAGCTACCATAAAATTTAAAAAAAAAACAGCGAAGGAAAAAATACAAGTGACAGGAAGGAGGACTTCAAGATGCTTCGCAAAAAATACACCAGCTGCCAAATCTTATAAAAAAAATATATATATAAAAGGAGAGTGTGGCTGTTTTAGACACAGCATAGCATCCCTGGAAGGCTGAGACTGGAGCTAGTGTCACCTGCATTCCTCATAAAATGCGGTTCTGCATATGACAGTTTGATCTATAGATTAAAATGAAACTACACATATTTTAGACTGCCTGCTCGACCGACCTGCTGGTGTTTCAATGTCGCGCCACTGGAAAGCAAAGAAAAATTGGAATGTTGGCATTGGTATCGTCTTTATTGCTATTTTTTTTTTATAACTAGTACTGTTGTGCGAATGTTAGAATAATCGAATAGTACGCTATTCAATATTCGCTTCGAGATGTACTGCTGTATTAATATTTTTTAAAGTGTTGATCACGAAAGGTTCGCCCCGTTGAGCACGGGCTAACCTGCCGGCGCTCAACGGGCAGGTTAGCCTGGCATGCATCGGTATACGTGTTGAGCAAAGATGCCCTGACAACCTGCATCAATCATACGTGATTGAAGAAAAGATATTTGCATATAGCAAGAATATTTATAAATCCCTCGATTAGGTACAGCTGGATATCTCTATAGGCTTAATTTTATGTCAAATACTTGCCATCCCAACGTGGGCATTGGGCTTGTGCAGGCCGCTCCCAATAAATATAGTTAACTCATCTTAAGAATGGACAAGTGGAACCTTGGCAACATCCTTCACAAGTTCAGCTTGGGCTTTGTTTAAAAAGGAAGCTACGGAGCTTCTTGAAAAAAATGAGTTAGAAGTGAATTCTAGTGTATTTTTACCCCGTGAACCCGAATACCCAAACCATTTGCTGCGCAAGTATTGTTAAACGCAAGACAAACGCGAAAGAGAGTCGCTGTGCGTGACGTCATAGACGGATCTTTTGGCTGCCCAAGGCTAGGGAGGCGGGGCTTCAGCCCTATTTTGAAATTGCTCGTATGGCTCTCTGGTGCGTCGCATTGAAATATACGTAATATCCCGAGTCATCGCCCAACCCCTGCCGCCTGAAATTCATAGAAAAAATGGGGTGGGCCATGTCTCGGTGGGTGAGCACAAAACGTTAATAAAAGCGGAGAAAGCCGGCCAGTTTTCTCTCCGTATCTAGCGCTGCTACGCAACAGATACATTAAACTCAAAACTCGATTTAGTTTTATTGTTTTATAGAAAAAATGCTCACGAAAGAATGTTTTAGTACCGCGAAGTCCGTTGCTTGCTTACGCGCTAGGAACGCCACCGATCTGCATAGAGCACGAACGTTTGTTCCGTGAAAACACGTCACCACTATGTTCTCCTAATTAGTAAAAAAAAAAAGAGAAGAAAAGAAAGAAAATTTTGCAAGAAAATAGAAAAACCAACCAGGCGCAACGAGCGAGCGAGCGAGCGGACCAAAGAAGCGACGAAGAGCGATGCTGGGAAAGCGGAAAAGCCGGCGATCGCGTGGCAAATACTTTGGCGTCGGGCCAAGTCGGGCGCCTTGTCAATCACAAGCTCTTGCGCAACTTTCTCGTTTTTGCGTACATGCGTGCGTCCGTGCACGGCGTGCTATCAATAGGGGTTTGGGACGCTCTACTAACGTCTGTGTAGGGCGTTCCAGAAAGCTTTATTTACCTGTTGGCTTTGTCTAAAACATTGCACAACCGCCGTCGCGACGTGCGGGGAGAAGGAGCGGGTTCGCGGCGACCTTACTCGGCGGAGACAGACTTCGACCTTACACTCCGCGGTTACATCCCGAAATATGGGGCGTACGCTTACCTCGCGATTCCTGACTGGGTTAATGCTTGTGTTATCTTTCCGATTCTTTTTTTTTTTTGTCGGATCGATATTTTCGTAAGCAAAACAAACTTTTATTTTGTTATCTTCATCGTTTTCTTTTCGCATGGATACACTACCACTTCGGAGTCGCTCACGCGAAAAATGCGTAAGCAAAGAGAGGGCCTTTCTCTCCGTTTTACTTTGTCACGGACGTCCTCCAACTGTAAGGTCCGCGGCCGCGTCATTTGGGTAGGATGAGTGTTAGCAGATCGCGGAGTCCGCGTTGGGGTATTTGAAGGGGTGGGCGATGACTCGGTGTTTTTTCGAAATCGATATTGGCCCAAAAATTGGGGTGGGCGATGACTCGGGGATGGGCGATGACTCAGGATATTACTAATTGTGATATCTGTTATTCTAAAGGCCAAATTAACGCAATTCAAGCGTTTTTTCTCAAATGTAGAAGTGCCCCATCTTCCCTTTAAAGGGGCCCTGCAATCATATTTAAGCGTCTACCTTTTTTGCGGTTTCCACGTCTCTTGAAGTTCGGGTAAGCCAGCGGGCACGGAGAGAGTAACTAAATATCAGTGCGTCATATTTTAACCGGACGAAGCGGAAACCACCTCCACCGACGAGGGTGACCCACGGTACCGAAAGCGCGCAAAATGTGACGTCTTAGGTCCTGAGCTTACTACTGGTCAGAGCCGCTAAAAGCTTCTTTTTTGTCGAAATACAAAATATAAGTGGCGCGAACCGTTTCAATTATTTATAAAAGTAGTTTTTGTTCACTATTTTAGATCAGAAAAGAAACAAATGCAGTTTATAAAGTACGGAAACAAGAAATGACCCGTCGACATACCCGCCACCAAGCGGTGGAAGAGGCGGCGCATACTAGAAAGGAGTAGTGGGATCAGGCACCGACACGGAAAGGTCCCGGATGTACGCGGCGGCGCTGCGGTCGTATGAACAGGAGGATCCGACGGGCTCCGAGCGTTCCGAAGGCCTTCGGCGACAAGCTTTGTCTTGGGGTTTGGCCGTCTCACGGTATGGCAGCGCGAAGTGGCTCCCATTCTAAACTGATCTTTACCCGTGCTTGCTGTCGTTTGTGGCCAATGAAGTGCCATGCCGAATTAGGGTTTAATGGCGCAGCAAATGCAATGAGAGCCGCTCTGGCTGCCCGGTGCATGCAGCCTATCCAAAACACGCTTTAGTGGTGCCCTCTCGCGCCGTCGACACGGAGTGCGGCAGCCGTGAGCGCTCGCGATGAGCCCACTACCCCTCCTCTGGTTCACGGCCACTCAAGCAACCAAGGACGTCATGAGGGAGGTTATTTTTTGCTTGTTTTTGTAATTTTAATTTGCCTATAACTTTTAAAATAAAGCGAATTTCGAGAAAAGAAAAGTGTCTCTAAGTTACTACGTTCAGTGCGCTCAGGTTCGGTGCAAATTAAAAACCAGTAAAAAAGTCCTTGCAGGGCCCCTTTAAGCATGTTGTACAGTCGAATCTCATTAATTAAAACACGAGGACCGAAAATTTGTTAGAATAAAGCAGTTTGAATTACCAGGAGTTTCCTCCCGTAGGGACGCATCGGATGGGTCCTGCATGTTAGTTCGAATTATCCGCAAGTTTGCATTAAGAGAGTTTGAATAAACGAGATTCGACTGTGGTAGTGAAAGGCTAAACGAAACTATTCAGTATTCTATTCTAAAATATTCGGCCCACTATTTGCTTCAAACCCAGAACCGACTATTCGCACATCCCTAATAACTAGTATTTTGAATTAAAAGACTAAACAGCATGCCGGGAAGAGTAAAGCCTGGGAATTTAGAGAACATAGTTTGGGTAGCTCTAACTCGCACAACACAGCTCGGGGCTACAAGTGCACGGAACACAGATTCCCTGCCCCGCACATTGCTAGGACCAGGAACGGACGGACCTGCTCGAGCAATACGGGTCTTTGGTGGCAGCCAACGCCGACCTGCGGGCGCAGACGGAACAGAGCCAGGCCAAGCACAGCAACGGCCGAGCAGAGCTTCGGCGTCTGCAGGAGCAGACGGCTCAGGTGAGGTGCCCAGCGCTTCAGCGGCTGTAATCTCTTTCCCCCCAATGTTGCCACTCCTGTGTCAATTTCTTTACGGATACAAAGGTACTGGGGTCAAAGCTTTCTGTTATGACAGAAAAATTAATTCTGAGAAAACAGGAAGAACTGTTCAGAACTTTCCTTCAAACCGACCGCAAATGCAAATTCGAACCGACGCAAGGAATAAGCATGCTGTTTCCAGAAATAATATAATTAGAATGTATGTAGTCGAACCTCGATATATCGAACTGCGCGGTGATGGCGAAATAGTTCGATATAGCCAGAATTCGATATATTAATCACATCAAGAACGCGTCAAAAACTTAAAGTGCGTGGCCGTCCCGCTCCGCGAAGCGCCGACCGACCGCAGAGGCGGGAGCAGCCGCGTGTCGTCTGCTACGGCGCGCTGCCGTGCCGCTCAGCTTGCGGGAGCTGGGAAATCTCGCACTCGAAGGCTGAATTAAAATATCGAACTCCGTCACCCCAAACAGCCCGCGCTCTTTTGACAGGCGGCGAGCTTTCCCGCAACACCCTCGGTGTTGCGGGAAAGCAAACCTCGGCAACGTCTTTGCTTCCCGCAACACCCTCGGCAACACCGAGGGTGTTGCGGGAAACCTCGCCGCCTGTCAAAAGAGCGCGGGCTGTTGCGAAGACGTTGCCGAGGTTTGCTTTCCCGCAACACCGGGGGTGTTGCGGGAAAGCTCGCCGCCTGTCAAAAGAGCGCGGGCTGTTGCGAAGACGTTGCCGAGGTTTGCTTTCCCGCAACACAGAGGGTGCTGCGGGAAAGCTCGCCGCCTGTCAAAAGAGCGCGGGCTGTTAGGGGTGGCGGAGTTATTTTATGCCCGACCCCGTTCGAAATAAAAAATGCATGCGATTTTCCGCGTGATATAGAAAGCGTTCGATATAGGCAATAATTCTATATATCCGTGTTCGATATATCGAGTCTTGACTTAGTGTGCAACTTATAAAAAAAAATTTCAAATCTTTTTTTAATAATATTTTTTAAGATTGGAGCTTTTTTATTGAAATTGCCTATGTTTTGTCATTGTTTTAGGTGTTTGAATAAGACCCATGAGTCAGAACTAGTTCATGTACTGCACGAAGTAGTTCTTGCCAAATTTGGTTGTCAGTGGAAGGAAGTACCAGTAAAATACCGGGCAAGCGCCCACTAAAAATTTGGAGATAATCGCAAAAAATGGGGGATGGGCGCTTGCCCGGTCATCAATCTTGCATGTAAATGTACTAGCGCATATTTTCTCAGATCTTTGAAATTTGAATATGGGCGCTTAGTGTGGTATGGGCGAATGCACGGTATTCTACGGTATGTTGTTTTGGGATTTGAAATGTGTACGTCTTCATAAAACAACAGCAAGTGAATCTAAAATTCTCCCACATGTTTTCATTCACCACGTAAAAGAGTAAATCAGTAATGCTTCGCGAGAAGCCATACTTCTTTTAATACAGTCCTTGAGGTGAATAAAAGTATTGTAAAGTGATTGTTTAGGTTGCAAGGCTCATTTGAACGATTCCGAAAAATATGTCTGTTTCGAGGTCGACGTCACGAAATAGAAGCCTTTTTGGAATCGCTACCAACTCGGTATGCATATAATGACTCAAATATTGCATAAAAATGTTCTCTTCTTTTTGGGGAGAATTCTTTAAGTGTCCGTTGTAAGGCTGGTTCATGCACTTGCGATCGCTTACGACCAGAGAAGCTTAAGAACCAGTTGTGGCGTAGTCGGTCGTAGTCAAACGCAAATGTGTGAACCAGATAGCATGTGGCGTGCAGTACGAGGCCACGACGGCCAAACAGGAGGAACGGCTGAAGATCCTCGAGGCTTCCACGTCTTCATTGGAGGAAGCCCTGCAGCACAGCGACGCCGACAGACAAAGGCTGCGCGAAGAGCTGCAGCGGAGCACAGAGCTGCGTTCGAAGCTGGGAGAACAGCTGAAAGAACTGCAGAAGCAGCTGGCGGAAGAGCAAGCCACCAACCATTCGGCGAGTTTTGTTTCGTTAGCTTGCAAACACTTTGTGTTGGACGCCAGCAAACAAACACGAGCAGATCAGAACGACATCATTCTAAGCTCGTTATAACAGACCTTGATTTTGACCAAGATTTCGGTCTGCTGTAAAAGGAGTATGTTGTATAAACATATGAAGTAGAGTCAATGGTATGTAGAGGAAAACCAACCGAACTTCACAAATCGGTATGTTAAATCCAAATGTCTGTTATAACCAGGTCTGTTGTAATGAGCTTAGACTGTATGTTGTCACAGACGTCAAATGGTATACTCCGTCTCACCATAACTTGGCCAACGGCAAAGGCTGCGGTCCCAGCGAGCAAATGCGGAGAGCAAGCCGCCTGATTTTTGCGCAGGAGTTGCGGTGACGTCAGAACGACGCCGAGTTCTGATTGGCTTTGATTGAAGGGATAGTGGGTAGACCTCAATGCTAGATGCCTTGAGGTCTGCCCACTATTTTCTTCCAATTAGCCAATGAGAGCTCGGCGTCGTTCTGACGTCACCGCAACTCTTGAGCAAGAAGCAGACGAACGTCGGAGGGAGACCCTTGAATATAGTCTATCTCACTAGTTACGCGCAGTGCTGTCAAAGCCACAAGCAGGGGAGAGAATTTTGAGCGACGGGCTAATCATAGAGGGGGACAAAAGCGACGACCGAGACACATTAGAGGGTCAGGGTAAGAGGGAGTTCCCCTTCCCCTACTGCATGGGTTACACTCTCCTTCCTTTGGTAAGTGCAGTCACATGCTTCATCTCCACCACTCTGATTGGCTCAAAGTGCCAAAGCCCCTTTGAACCAATCAAGTTTCGGTGAAACAAAGTATAAACGAGTGTAGTATAAAAATACATGTATGACAAGACGAACTTGCGCCTCTCAGTCGAAACAAAGGAATATACGTCTTGTGTCGGCAACAGAAGCGTAGCTGACCCAAAACAACGTGTTACACCCGCTTTATAGGTGCTGAATGTTCAGGAATGTTCTAAACCGGAACACCCAGTAGCCGCCGAAAAGTATGCGGACAGGTAGAATGCAAACCAGGCCGGCAGGGTTTGAACCGCGTGCCTCAGCACGAGCCGTGTACGCTGCCAACTTGCTCACGACAATGCGGCTTTTGTCTCGAAAGTATGTACTTGAAAACATAGTAAACAGGGTCTGTGCCTGTTTTTTGCTATTACCTATTTCAGAATGAAATATTTCCACACGTTGCTATTTTACAGATGCCATATCACCACTCGCACACATCCATGATTCATCTTTTTTTTTTCTGGTAGATGTATGTGCAAAATATCTAATAAGGGTACAGATATGTTAAATATTGTAGTAGCGTAGAAGACGAGAAAGACTCGAGACATAGGAGCGTGCTGGGCTCACGTGAATCGAGAGATTCGGATCCTGGCGCGTATGAAGAACGGTCTTCGCAGTGCAGTTCTCGGGCCCAAAGTAAAGTGCATTGATCCTGCCATACGGGTCCGTGTCCACTCCGCTACAAATTGGCGACGAGGATTCCTGGAGAATTCCTGGAGAACGGCTCAAGATGATGAATGCATCGGGCGAGACATCGCAGCGAGCAACATCGAACGTCTTCCGGTTCATGGGACCAGGACCTTTCGACCCGCAAAAAGAGGACTGGAACTTATACCAAATAAGGTTCCAAGCATCTCTGGACATCGCCGGAACGACAGATGATGCCACAAAAAGGAACTTCCTCATTGCATCTCTGGGGTCCGAGACGTTCAAGCTGCTGCACTCTCTGGTTCAACCGAGGCAGGTCAGTGAAGTTCCCTATGCGGAATTGACAAAAACACTGGACACTCATTTCTCGCCGAAGCGTTTCAAGGAATTTGAACGAGCGAAGTTGTTTTCAACACGCCAGGATGAACGTGAGACACCAACCGAATTCCTAGCACGACTACGATCCGTCATTTGCAACTGCGAGTATGAGAACGAAGTCGATGCTCGCGCATGTTCGTTGCTCACAGCTTTTATAATTGGACTTCGAGATCAACGCTTGAGAGCACGTCTCGTCCAAGAGAAAGAGTTATCGATCGACACAGCACTCAGATTGTCGGAAAGCTTTCTTCGAGCGGAAGAAGAGTCCCGTCAATTGAGAAGTGCCACCGAATCACCCATCGCAGTCAGCCAGGTGAGAGATCTACAGAGGTCTGCTAGACAATGTTTCCGTTGCGGGAATACAAACCATGTCGAAGACAAGTGCCGGTTCAAGTCTGAAGATTGCAGAGCTTGTGGAACCAAGGGGCACATTGCCAAGATGTGCCGGAAAGGACAGTCTGGCAAATCCCGATCAACAAGGAAAGGGACGGTGCAAGTAATCACCAGGGTTCAGTCAGTTTTCGATCGAGATGGCAAGTTTCTGGAATGTCAGATTGAAGGCAAGCGAGTGGAACTCCAAATAGACACGGGTTCACATGTCACCTTACTGGACGTTCAGACTTGGCATCGCCTCGGAAAACCGAAGCTGAACGAAACTCCGTACAAACTGCAAAGTTTCAGCAAGGAGGTCATCGAGGTCAAAGGCCAATGTGAGCTTCAGGTTGAATTTGAAGGCAAGAAGTACAGTCTAGAGGCTATTTTTACTAACACAAGCCAAGTCAACTTGTTGGGGAGGATCTGGGTGAGAGCTCTGAAATTGGATCTCAACAACTTGTTCGTTGCTCTTGTGAAAACAGAAGAGAGCCTCAAGACGCTGCTGACTAGGTACGCAGTACTATTCAGAAACGAACTTGGTCGGTGCACGAAGATCAAGGCTCAACTTCACTTCAAAGAGAATGTCATCCCGAAGTTCATGCGGCCAAGACCACTACCGTTTGCATTGCGCGAAGCAGCAGAGTCTGACTTGAAGAGACAAGTAGCCAACGGCGTATTGACTCCAGTGGAAACAGCGCAGTGGGCCACTCCGATCGTCGTTGTCCCGAAGACCAGTGGATCCGTGAGGGTATGTGGAGATTTCAGCGTGACTGTCAATCCTCATTTGAACGTCGCGCAGTACCCGCTCCCACGACCCGAGGAACTTTTCTCGAAACTCAACGGAGGGCGGAAGTTCTCGAAGCTGGATCTGTCGGAGGCATATCTTCAGATGGAGCTGGAGGAGGATACAAAGAAGTATCTCGTCATAAACACTCACCAGGGATTGTTCCAGTTTAACCGGATGCCTTTTGGCATATCATCAGCGCCTGCCATCTTCCAGCGAACCATGGAACAAGTAACCGCTGGCCTGGGAAGCGTGGCATGCTACCTGGATGATATAATCGTCACCGGAGAAACTGATCAGCAGCACATCAAGAACTTGGAGCTCGTGTTCCTACGACTCAAAGACTATGGGTTCACGCTAAAGAAAGAGAAATGTGCGTTTATGTCTCCAGAAGTGGAATATTTGGGTCAGATTCTGTCAGCGGAAGGAATACGTCCCTCTCAAGGGAAAGTTGGTGCCATACTGAACATGCCGGCGCCGTCTAACCTACATGACCTACGGGCATTTTTGGGCATGGTTCAGTACTACGCAAAGTATTTGCCAGGGTTAGCCGACCTGTGCGCACCGCTGAGTAATCTACTCAAGAAGAATGTTCCTTGGCAATGGAGTTTGCCGTGCGTAGAAGCCTTCGAAGACATCAAGACGCGTCTAACGTCCATGGAGACTCTTGTTCACTTCGATCCAAGTGAGACAATCTACTTGGCGGCTGATGCTTCATCAGTTGGCGTCGGAGCGGTCATCTTCCACAAGATAAAAGGAAAGGAACGCCCCATTGCGCATGCATCGAAAACGCTAACTTCTGCGGAGAAACGATATGCCCAGATTGAGCGAGAAGCTCTAGCCATAATTTTTGGCGTAAAGAAGTTTCATCAGTATCTGTGGGGAAGAAGATTTGTCTTGTATACAGATCACAAACCATTGACGGTGATTTTTGGTCCAGTGAAAGGAATCCCTGTGACGGCTGCCAACAGACTTCAACGGTGGGCCTTGATCTTACAAGGGTACTCGTATGACATTAAGTATACTCCAACAACTCAGTTTGGAAACGCTGATGGCTTGTCACGACTACCTCAAGGACCTGATGCAGAGTTTGACACGGAAGTTCAACATGGAGTCGCCGATGTTGTGAGCTTCATTTCTTCAGACATTATGGCAATTGTTGAGGAAAATATGACCAAACTTCCAGTCAGGGCATCCGACATCGCGGCGGAGACTGCTAAAGACAAGACACTGTCGAAGGTCTACCGGTACGTCATGGAAGGATGGCCATCGGTTGAACGCGACGCAGAAATGCAACCATACACATCGAGACAGTCGGAACTCACAGTGGCAAATGGCTGCCTAGTTTGGGGCATGCGCACAGTGATCCCTCTTAGGTTTCGACGTAATCTTCTGGATTTAATACATGAAGGACACCTTGGACAATCAAAAATGAAGATGTTCGCCCGTTCCTACGTGTGGTGGCCAAACATGGACAAAGACATTGAAGCGAAAAGTCGGGCCTGCGAAGCTTGTGCTTCAGTCTCTGACAAGAACGAAAACGTTCCCCTACACCAATGGGAAGTGCCAAAACGACCGTGGTACCGAATCCATACAGATTTCGCAGAATACCAGAACACCATGTACTTGGTGGTGATCGACGCATACAGCAAGTGGCCTGAAGTCGCTTTGATGCCGTCGACCAGAGCTGAGCGGACGGTGGAAGCATTCAAGGAAATATTCCTTGTTCACGGACTGCCAGAGCAGGTAGTCAGCGATAATGGACCACAGTATACTAGTGCCATTTTTAAGAATTTTCTAGAGGGACAAGGAATTCGACACATTTTAACACCACCGTACCACCCTCAGTCAAACGGCTTAGCCGAAAACTTTGTGAGGACACTTAAGTCTGCCTTGCGAAAATCCAAGAAGGGAGAGGAAAAGGAAGGACTGAGACAGTTCCTCCTCAAGTATAGGGTGACACCACACTCCACGACAGGACAACCCCCATGCGAGATGCTAAACAAGCGGCACTACAGAACGACGATGGATTTGATCAAGTCAGGCCAGTCGTCCCAAGGTTCTCGTGAACGGGCTCGCCAAAAGAGCAACTACGACAAGAGAAGTCGCGACCGGACGTTTCAGATAAATCAGAAAGTCTGGATGCAGGATAGGTTGAAGAAGAACCACTGGATCAAAGGTGTCATCGTCAGCCAAGAAGGACGAGTTATGTTTGAAGTAGTGACGGAAGATCACAAGCGACACCGGGTGCACGCAGATCAGATAAAGAAACGAATCTGCGAAGAAGACTGGACAGCATTGTACGTCCCAACGCCGGTGGACAACTTTTGCGCAGTTGAACCACCGCAAACAGAAGCAGATGCATCGGACACGACTCTGCAGCAATCAGCTGATGCGTCCGAGTCTACTGCGGTTCGTCGGTATCCTACCAGACTACGCAAAGCACCTGATGTCTTCACATTCGCCTGAGGAGGGAGGAATGTAGTAGCGTAGAAGACGAGAAAGACTCGAGACATAGGAGCGTGCTGGGCTCACGTGAATCGAGAGATTCGGATCCTGGCGCGTATGAAGAACGGTCTTCGCAGTGCAGTTCTCGGGCCCAAAGTAAAGTGCATTGATCCTGCCATACGGGTCCGT
>JAZHYW010047666.1:0-66061 GCA_037355805.1 Ixodes ricinus | reverse complement strand
CCAGACTTTGCACTAGTGCTAAGTACCGGGTGGGACAATCTAAAAAAACATAGTTGAAAATTTACTTCCCCAGACTACACAGCAGGTGCAGACTAGAGCCACTCAAATGAGCTGTGTTTACAGTATCGGCACTTCAGGCTCAATTTTCTAGTGGGCGCCGCCATCTTTGAGCTTATTGCAGAGCAGACGCAACGTCCTCACAATTCGAAAATGCGGCTTCCTCTGCTTCTAGATACAGTGTTAAAAAAGTTGGGTGATATCACTGCTCCGTCGCAAACTGTTTTAACATTTCCTCTGGAAAACAGAAAAGCGCTTTCTGCAATTTCCGACAAAGCTTCATAAAACTGGCAACGGCAATTTTAAGGTCCAAGATGGCCAAAGTGTCGTTACTCCGAGGAGTAGCTTATGTAGTGGCTCTAGTGGGGACCATTGTCCGGAAAATATGGTACATCGTGCTGCCATTATAGACCGTCGGCTGTTTGTGGGCGCAGAAATAAAGAGACGGCGATGACAACAACGACGATCGCAATGAGTGGTACAACCGAATCCTCGGCCTTGAGCAGTTCGCTCGCACATCGCCTCCAGCTGGTCCTTGCGTGGCCTGTTCCGTCGACTCGATGCCGGTCATCTTCTGCACGATGTCCTTCAGCACCAGCAGGTCGAGGCTGCGAGGGCCGTCAAAGTTGTCGGGTGGTGCCCAGATTTGTACGTCCTCCAAATTAGAACACTAGGAATGATAGAGCCGTGAGACAAGTGCAATCCAACCGTCCCACCGACGCACACGATACGCCGGGAAGAAGGCCCTTCCGACCGGTCGCATGCGACGGTTCGCGACGCGCGTCGCGAGTGTCGCTCCGTTTGGCTTTGCCTGTATCCGGAATTGCCGTACGAAGGAAGGGAGTCGAGGGGGGTGGACAGGTCGTCGGGCGACGTCGAAGTGGCGTTTCCGCCGCCGGCTCGCGCTGCAGGCCTACGGCCATCCGACGATCAGACCGCCAAATCAGACAGTTTCAACGCGCACGAGCCTCGTTTGTTCCGAAAAATTTATTATACAGGCAAGTGAGAGAGCTGCCCTCAATAAAATACAAATAATAGGTACAAATAGAAAAGTATAGTCAGTTCTGTGTAGCCTCTCGGTGATCCCCAGACGTATAACGCCGCTATAGTCGGTGATGGGTCAGGAACCCAGTGGATGCTCCACCCAGAGCACCAACTTCCGGCCTTTGATTAATCCTTGAGGGAATGATTAAATTTGAATAGCTACACATACCAAGTAGATTTTTTTAATATTTTCCTCTACAGGGCCTATTTATAAGCGGGCACACACAAAAAACACTCAGAAGTTCAAAGCGAATAGTTGTTTTGGCCGAATGTTTCCTAATCGAAGAGTTCCTCCGGGCCTTTACTACAGATTTACAACGCTTTAAAATGAAAACTAGCCAAATTGTGAAGGTTGTCCCCAGCCTTCCACTTGTCCAGATTAGTTAGTTTTAATATACCCACCGTGTCTCTATGAACCGTGCCTTCCCAGAGTCCAATGCCTACCTTGGGGGTGGCACGTAAATGACGGAATTGACATAAAATTAAACCTAAAAAGACGCCCAGCTATCTCAATCGAGAATTCCTCCCAGAAAACAAAAACAAGCAATTATAATGCAAGCAGGTTTCTGTTTGCATAATCGTGAGGGGTTAGTCCCGCGTCCACTTCTCACCAAGCACCTGCGTACTGTGGAAGAGCTTGGCAAGCTTTGCGGATGTTGCTTTCCCGCAGTACACAGGTGCTTGGTGAGAAGCAGAGACTCAACAGTGTTTAACTTGCCACAATGAAATAGTTTGAATTGGGTTAAAAACGCTGTTTAAATTAGCCAGCTTATAAGTGCATTGAAAACATAATGGGACAACCAAAATTTTTAAATGCGTTTGAGATTAACCGGAAGTATGAATATATCCGAGTTTGAATAAATGGGAGTCCAGTTGTACAGTCTCAACTGCACAATGGCAGAGCCAAAAATTTGTTTCCAAAAAGGAGGAGGGGCTGAGGTAGCTGGGATGTCCATGACTTTCTGCGGTAGGTGGAGGAAGGAGAGGGGGGTGGGGGTCACGTGCATCTGTGTATTGCAGGGGGCTGAAGCCCAATAAGCTACCCCCCTGGCACGCCACTGGAAATGCACGACACATAGTGAATACGACCTCTTCCTTGCCCCGTGGCAAGTTAGGGAGCAATGTTGCGTCCATAGTCGCCGATTAAGTGAGAATGGCAGAGCTGCTGGGTGCTTGCTTCTCCACAGTGCACGAGCGCTCGGATAGAAGCCACGAGATGAGCGGAAGCAGAAGCAGAAGAATGGGGCCACGAGATGAGAACGTCACTCGAAAATGACACTCGAACTAGCGGCCTCATATATATCTTGAAAACATAGTGGGACAACTAAAACTTTGAAATTCGTTTAAATCAACCAGAAGAAAGAAATACTCAGAATTTTAATTAGCGCGGACCTACTGTAGAATACAAACGTGCACGAAAAAGAAAAGGACAACCAGGGCACCTCTTTTCCGCCTTCAGCTGGATTTGCCACGAGTTGCAGCAGTCCCGTCAGGTCGATGGAGTACTTCTTGAAGACGGCGCCACAGAAACTGGCCAGACCTGGCAACGAAGGAACGGGGGAAAAAGCAGGTTATCAACACCGCCTGACACTGGCAGGCCGGGCACGAGAGATCGCACTCACTCTGCAGCCAGAGGAGATGCTGGTGCTCATCGTGCTTCATGCGGTCCTTCTCCGGATTGCAGAGCGCCTCCGCCACGCAGTCTACAAGCAAGGTCGGTCAAGGAAACCAAAGACGCCGCGGACGGGAACCCTCTCGCAACCTCGTGCGGAAAGCCCCTCCACACCTAAACTCCTAAATTCCAAACTGCTCAGTTTGAAAAAGCAAGACTTCGCGTCGTCAGTCGTACAGCTCAATACGATCGTTGCTGGTGAATAAATGCAGAAGCCCCGGCCAGAAATGGGACTGCATTTCTGCAACGCTTTGCTGCACTCTATATTTAAATGCGACAGACGTTCTTTGGATACGAGTGCCAGCTCCATGCGTTTGCAGCGCCTCCGCTGCGCGAGCCTTCCTGCGGCGTAAGTTAAACTCGAAGCTTCCGCCCGCGCTCGCCGACGTTCTATTGCGTCGGCTGGCGAAAGAAATGTTATCCGAGTTCAACCAACCGACGCTTCACGGAGTCTTTCCACGTTGTACGGCAGTTGGTCGTCGGGCTCGCAATCTTGAAGCCAAGCCATGGGTTTGTTTCCCCTCGGAGAACATTCGGAATTTTGTCCTTTCTTCTCAGTTCGGTTTAATAATGATCAAAGGCACTATTACTCAATTAAAAAAAATTAATCGTCAAACTGTCCAAATAACAGTTCCGTTAGTTATGAAGAGACATAGGTATTACAGTTGAACCCAGTTTATAGCAAACCCGAATACAGCTAACTATTGTCTATATGGAACACCTAAATATTTAGAACAAAATTGCATGTAAAAAAAGTCCCTTTATATTAAACAACCTATTGGCTATATTGAACTAAAAACGGGGACTTTTAAAACGCTTGAGCACCCATCTCAGTATAAAAAGAAAATCGAAAATACACGAGTGCCCCGCCTCGTTTAAAATAGAAAAGAAAGAAAAATGCGTAATGCTAAAACCTCCCAAACAGAAAAAAAAAATGTCTGCAGAAAGCACAGGGAGGCACACACACACACAAGAAAAAAAGAGAAAACAAATAAGTCAACGTCAGGACATGCTGTTAGGAGCAGTCTCTGCTCGAAGTTTGTCTTTCTCCTCGCCAAGTGTCCTCCAATAATTGCAAAATTTCAGAGACCGCGTCGGCTGCTTCCTAACCACCGCTTGCTATGTTTTGTTTGTTAGCTCTCTTTTCGTTTGATTTCCACGTGCTGATCCGGTTCGCGCGGAAAGCGGCTAACCGTCTTTGTCATTCTTTGACAAGCTGGAAATAATTCCTTGGCGCAAAGTACAGATTGTAGTGATCATCAAACTTCTGCCTGCGATCATGAGGGCATTCGCGGCTGGATAGGTGGCGTTCGCGGGCAACCAGCAATCTTCGGTGCGGCTCGGCTACTCTGTGCGGCTCTCTTTTCGTCTCCATACGATTCTGCTGATTTTGTTTGGATTCTGGCTTCACGAGAGCAAAATCACATTTCTTTCAAGGAAACGATTGCCGTACTGCAGATTGTGGATCTAAGCCCAGGCGAAAAGGCTTTGCAGTCAACTAAAATGGCAAAAACATTTCCTTTCCGCGCACGCCTGGGTGCTCAAATTCTGTAAGTGTCCTTGCAGAATAAGCAGTTAAAAACCTACTTTTTGTTCTGGCGGTTAGCTCGCCTAGAGCGTTATCGGATACGTTTCGCTGAAGTCGTAAATGTTTTCCGCTGAAGAATGCATAATCGCGTGTTCAGCGTAAGAGTCAAATAAATAATTGTTCATTACGAAGCCCCGGCTCGAAATTTGCGGTAGGCCCAGCTTTGATATAGCAAATTATGTGATATATCGAACTAAATTGCGTGTCTAATAAAGTTTGTTATAAACGTGATTCAACTGTATACTCCCCAGCACGTGCGCATTCGTTTTGTGAGAAATCCGAGTTGTCCTGGGGGGAGGCGGTGAAAAGAAATAGTATCGCTTTTAAACAATCCTTCGCATATTCTCGATATTCTTCACATAAGTATCCTCCAAAGTATCCTTGATATCCTTCGCACATCCAGCGACGAATCCTGGTGTTTGGGGACAAAGGGTAGGATACAGGCGAGAACGTCGTAGGAGAGCATGGTGAGGTACTTGAGCGAGTCCACCACGGGCACGATCAGGTTGTCCCATGTCTGGATCTGGGACAGGATCTGTGCCCACAAGGACAAAGGAAGCTCGTTAGTGTGGAAAGGACCGGCGTACTCCAAAAACACTCTTCGTTTTGGACGATCGTGACTTGGCAGTACTGATCATCTCACCCAACCAAAACTGCCCACCTCTCTGGAACATCCCAAAGGCGCTCATATGCGCAGCATTTATAGGTCCTTCGTGACGTGACGTCACGTCATAGTGCCATCTGACGTCACAATGTCACACAACGCCATGACATCGCTATGTCATGTGATGTGAAGTGTCATGAAAAAACTATCGCCGGAGAGCTTCCTTTCTTAGGACCCACAACCATTCTAGCACCAAAGTCAAACACCAACCGTCGTGACCCCCCAATGTCCCTATCGAGGCTAAATTCGAGGCACAGACACTCAAGTGCAAAGAGCTGGCCATATAGATGCTATGCATTTTAAACAAACTGATCAAGAGGCAAGACTCTGCCTAAGGCACTGAAATCAGTTAAAGATATTCAGAGCCCAAGCTGTCAAAGGGAGTGATGTCTTCCTTCGTGGCTTTACTACTAGATCTTGGGCAAGCTACGGGCAAAAGTGGCAATCAAATTTGGAACGCATCGTTAGATTTGTCCATGTGCTGGTATCTTTGGGGAGCCCAAAAATACCACCAATTGTGACATCTGTCTAATGATTGGTACCTTTTTCTGCCCGCACTTCCGAATTTAACGAATGGTAGCGGCGATTGGCGATGGATGAGAACGCACATATGTATAAACATTAAAGAACAGCTACAAAAACATGAAGACAAGAGAGGTACACAAAGAAAGCGCCGACCCACGTTTCTCGTTTCCTTTTAACTTCCATAAACACAAAAATAAAAGACAAAGCAGCACGAGAAAAACGTGCCCCTGACACACACACGCACGCACCACACACAAAAAAGAAGAGATCACATAGTCAAAGAGAAAGCAAAGGGTTGCTGTGGCTGAGCTTGCCAATCTACTGCCCTGAAGCTTCACATTCTCCTGCTGAGCCTCCTGCACAAGCATCAGAGACAAAACGCAAGTGGTCAGATATGGTCAACGACGGAGGAAGGGACACTAGTTTTCACAGTTAACTAGACCGCTTCCAAAGCGTCTGTGCCGGCTACTGCATTTTCACTGGGCTTCCGAAGAGCCGAAGCGTCGGAACTAAGTGGTGCTCCACTGATCCCGGCTTTAGTAAAGAAAAATATAAAGGAACGGGGAAAAAGGATACAAATACGCAGATAGATAATGCCTTCCTTCTGAAAGAATGTCAAAAGATCACTTAGCCAGAACCGAGAGTTGCAACGTCTGTGGGAAATCGAGAAACGGTGCTATAGCGCACCTCTTCCTTTTTATCGTAGCGTTGAAAAAATGTGTCCAACTTTGTCGCCCTCCTACAGAATGTCCGGTTCTTATCGGTGAACTTCCAATTTAAGCTGTCCGATCCCTTTAAAGGGACAATGAAGGCAATTTAGGACATCTTTTGGCGATTGAACTGGGTTCAGGCACGTCTCAGGCCACGTTGCCCAAATTTCAGCCGAAACCGGCGCTTGTGTGCCAGCGCAAATCAATAAAACAGTCGCGGCAATAATTGCACCAGGATGCGACGAGCGCGACGCCCAGAGTTGCAGGAGAAGCCAGAGAAGCGGAGCTCAGCGTGACCGATCCGGGGCCAAGAGCTGGCGTCACAAACGGCAGCGTCGCGCCGTTTGTGGCGTGCGCGCTAGCCTCGCCAAAGCGGGCTGACGTGCGCCGTTCGCGACGTCGTAGCGTCAGCGATTGATCGCTCGACGCGCCCCGCTTGTGGCGGCAGAGCGCCAGATCGCTGCCGCTCTCCTACGGAATCTCCCCGGCGTCCGTCGCTCGGCGAGCGCTGGGCCGCTCGTTGCCGGCTGTGCGGTCTCCGTCGGGTGATGGCAGAGGCCGCCATACGCCACGCTACTCCCGTTGCGTTGGTGTTACGGTTACGAGCGAGGCTTCGAACTTCGCTGTCAAGGCGAGCGGCTACCGTCCATGTTGACAAATCGGTAAGACGACCGCGCCCTGCGCTGCCTACAGCTGCGGTAACCAGAGTCTCCAACGCGCTAAATGCTACCGGTGCCGACAATTCCATATGACATCCTCCGTACGTCACCTCCGTTTCGGAGGCCAAAAACGAGAAACGCAGATAGTTGAGTTTGGTTCTTCACGTTCTTTCGTAGAATGCAAATATACTGTCTAAATGTCTATAAAAAATTTAGGCAGATGCCAGGTTCAAAAGCCTAAAAACACCAATTTCAACAAATTCAAATTAAACCGCCCTTCATTGTCCCTTTAAACCTTCCGCAAACCAAATGCGTCCCCCAACCTCGTGTTTATGGCAAATCATGGCGTGCTTCACAAACACGCTCCCGCAAACTTCGCAATGGTGGTACAACGTCTCTTTTTCTCCGCCATACCAAAGAAAGAAAAGTAGTATTTTGCGTAGAGTTCATACTCACTTCATGATGTACTTGATCCTCTTGAGTGAGTCCGCCTTCACCAGAATGAGACGGGTGACTCACGTCGCCTCGTTCTTCCACTGGCTGTACAGGCGGTACCTGAAAGGCAGAGGCACAGCGGACACTCGTCAAACAGGCTCCAGCATAGAGCCAAAATTAAGGGTGCCTCGATCACACCCTATAAACTTCGGAGATGCACAAAACATGCTGCAAATAGAGCCCGGCACATGCCGTATGTATGTGCGACGTTACACAATGTCGCGGGGTCACATGACTTATGCGTGTTACAGCGACACCCCGACATCAAGGTCCTACGCTTCAGTCGGGCGTAAAGCTTACGTGGAAAGTGTCTCTTTTCTAATGACGCCCGGCCCTCTGTGTTGAAATTATGACCAATGTTTGGCCTGCGCTTTCCAAGCAAAGCAATGCAGCCTTGAAAGCCTGTGATTGCTTTCATTATCAAACAGAACAATGAATAGATTGAAAAGTTAATCTACATCCACCTATTGTAAACAACTTATATTTTATGGCAACCCATATTTCACAAACAAAAAACAATAACAAAAAGGAATCGCAGAAATCTGCCACCCTTGCGTAGGGCCCTACGCTGCAGCCAGTTTAATATCCTTCATTTCAAAACTTAATTCCCACCAGTATTTTCAAAGCTGGCATCGTAGTCACAAAACATTGGCCTGCAAATATTACATAATTTAATCACTTAAGAAAACTAAAATTTAAAGCAAAATTCTAAAAATTCAAAATGACACGTGTCCAAAAAAAATTATATGAAAAATAAAAATTTTAATTGCCCAATATTTATACAGCCAATAGATAAGAATTTAGGTGGAAAAGGTGAAGATGCAGCCTGCTAAGCCCCATCCCGTGCTTACATCTCTCATTGGCCAGAGAGAGATGATTGGCGTGTGAAATGTTGGTTGTAAAATTGTATCTCCATGCTGTAATAGCATTTTAACATACTGTAATAGCATCGACAATCTAGATAGAGTCATTATTTTCAAAAATATCCCGAGATTGCCTTTGCACTTTGGCTTCAAATGATAACAAACATGTACACGTAGCAGAGCGCTGGATAAACTATTGTTCACACAGAAAGAATAAAACACTAAAATGGACGAAGCTTAGAGACATTCACACGCCTTTCAAAGAACAACGCACAATGACGCAGTGTGGTGGACATCATATAAAGGTGTCGTTGCTTGTTGAAAGATCTGTGAATGTCCGTCCTTCCGTCTATTTCAGTGTTTTATTCTTTCCTGTGTGAGCGATAACAAACTATGGCTGCCGGCGTTCGTTCGCTGAGCTCGTTTATTTTTATGAGTGTGAGTCATTCTGCATTCACCGAGGTGTTTAGAGGAAGATCTCCTCAACCAACCTGGTTTGCACCAAACAAGTGCCACAAGTATGCGCCTTCAACAGCGCTGTGCGGGTGCTTGGGTTCGATAGCGGGACTGGCATAGCGTCCCACTTCAACTACGTTGCTTGATCTGGCTTGATTTGTTCCTTTGTGTGTGTTGATGCTGAATAAAGATGCTGGTTCTCGTAAAAGCGGCCTTGCTGCTCTGTGAATTCTGAAACCGTTGTAACTGCAACCATGGCTTCAATGCCAGGAAGATGCCTCACACAGGTAACAATTTGACCGAAGCGATTTGGCTGAATGCAATCGGGCGTTCGACCCGCATCAAGTTTGTTCCCATCGTTTAGCTTCAAAAAGAAAGTAGCCCTCAAGCTTTGCAGTGCAGCGTAGCCTGCCAATGCGAATATTTTAGATTCGCGTTTTAATTGTGTGTCATGACGCTCACCCAGCTTGCTCGCAGATTCCATGTGAAGAGATAAGGACAAGAATGAAGCTGGAAGCACAACGTATCCATTTTGTTGATTTTTTAGTCCTCTCGACCGCCTATTGCCGCACATCGACAGATTCTGACAGACACTTGCATTGGACCACGACCGTGCACGATAGAAACGCTAGAACGCCGTTTCGTGGTTGCGTCTTGAAAGTGTTGCGGAAGTTGTTAGACGGGGGCGGAATAGCAGACCAGCGAAGGCGAAAATGGACGTTGACAAGCAGCTTTCATGTCAGCGTCTGGGCACTGCAGACGACGATAGACGGTGGCGGAATAGCAGACAATGCCGGGGGCTGCTGCACGTCCGCTCGCACGGTAACAGGCTATGTCACACTTCCAGACTAAGCTGACGCGCCCTGATGTCAATAGGCTTCCAGCATGTTCATTTCAGCAGCTTAGCCGATCCAGTAGTAATGGGCGGGGCCACTGATCTGTGGGCCGGGGTTTAGAACGGGCCGTGACCTCCAGTGCCGTGTATGTGAGAGAGTTTGGTCAATAATAGGTAAGAATAGGGCAACGATAAAGCACGCCATTGGCGAAATTGTTTCAATGACCTTGGGCACTATGAGTGACAGCTCTTGTGACCAACCACTCTGCCTCAAATATTCTCTAAGCAGAGGCAACGTGAGCTTAACAAATACCCTCCAATCACAATTTCTAAGTAAGGATGTATCAAGTATGTATTGTGGGGATTGTGGATCCCTCAACATTCTGTTGCGTCAGCATTTGAGGCGCGCCGTGACGGCGGCCGCGCTGACGTAGCGAGAGGTGGCGCTGCTTACCACTGTGGTGGCTTCCTCCTCTCCTTTGGGGCGATTCCGCAACAACCCCCCGCAGAAAGGGGATTGACGTGTCGCTCTTGATTGGCCACTTCGCCCCGCGGTTATCTTAAAACCAGCGGACAGCGGGATCTCGGTCTGTTCTTCCTGGGATTCGGCGGCGGCGACAGCGGGGACCGTCCGGCGCGCCAGTGAGCGTTTACCCCGTCCTTTGTATCGCTTGTGAGACGACCGTTCGGCCGTGGGCGATCTCCACACGAACGGCGTTCACCAGCTTATAGCCGCTGTCTTCTTGTTATTTGTTTTGTATTGTAAATAAACAGAGATTATCACCATGACCAACGTGTCTGGTGTCTCAGTGCGCTCGGCAGAGCAGCATGCCACGCGAGTACGAACCGCTTCGCGGTAGAGCGTCTCGCCGCGAAGCGTGGTACTCCCAAAGGCAGTGGCTCTAAGGAGAACCACAGCATGCTAGAGTTGAAGTATGTGACTCTGCGTACTTGCAAGGACAGCGCACGTGGTGTGCTGCCATCGGCGACATTCAGAACGCAGTCAAGCGTTCTTTCGACTGCACCGCGGCGGCCACAGCCACGGCGGAGTGGGCAGTAAAAGCTGCGGATTGAGATCTGTGGGGTTGACCCAATCCCAAGCCACCCCACATTCGGCATGAGCGTCATGTTTCAGGAAATTTTTTCTCGTCAATGTCACCTTTTCTGGCTCAGTCAGTAAACACATTCGGCACATTGAAAGCTCCCCTTTTCCCACCAATTTCTTACAATTATACATTCATGTACTTACATGCACACAGAACACAAAAATACCTGCACCCCGTTACATGAGTCCTTTAAGGTCATCCCAGCGCATTCTTACTTCGCAAATTCATCACGCGGGGTAATATCGCGGCACTGAGCAACACTGCGCTTTACGCTGGCTCCTTCCACTGACTAGGCAGCTCTCTATACGGCTCACAGGACCTCCACCTAAATGGCATCTAACACAATAAATATTAAACAAAACAAAAAAATTATTTGAGAAATGTTTTTTTAAATGCCCCATATCTGTTTATAAAAATTTACTTTTTTTTCATTTTAGTGTTTAAGGGCAGAACAATGATCTTGGAGCTTTTCTTCTCTTTTTATAACCAAACCCAATGTCAGTCAGGAGATTAGTCTTCAAGATAATTAAAACTCGCCTGTCTTTGTTTGGAAGAAAAGGAAAAAAAACTGCTCAATATAATATTCTCTCTAACAAATGGTTAGATACTGCAAAGAATAAAGAATAAAATGTTAGAAGTTCTTTTAAGATTAACCCATTACTAGTGATTTTACCACACATTGAAGTTCAGCGCACTATGTGTGGCATTCCAAGTAATAAAACAAAATATAAGTTAAAAAATTTCCTAGACCTATGTTAAAAAATCTGCTCTCAACATTCTATGCATCACACACTTAGCATGTTGCAAAAACGTTATACTCCTATCTGTCCCAGAGGCTGAGAAATTTTTAGAGTTCAAAAATTGTTTTGGGAAAATGGTGTTTCAGAGTCAGTTTCAATGCACATTCAGCCCGCATAGACATTATAAATTGATTTATAGCTCAAATATTCATCCACGAAATTCAAAAACCTGGTACTAGATTCAGAACAACAACAGCTGTACGAGGTCAACATCGCAATTTCCAAAGGAATGAAGTTTAAAATTCTTTTTGGCTCCAAGGACCTATGTCCCCTCTCAAAGTCCCATCTACAGAATCGTCTTCTACCGGGGAAAAAAACCGGTTCCAGTTTCCTTCTCTCCATTCCCTCTCAACCACTATTCCCCTCCTCTCCACACAGGAGCGGAACTCTGAACTATTCCTGGTAGAGAGAAGGAGGTCTCCCTCTTTCTCGAAGGGGACGGAGGAATTGAGGGAGAGTTTCCTTCTCTCTGCTTGTTGGTCGGCCTTTAAAGGGGTAGGGAAACGAAATTCCAGCGCTCATTTTTTAGCTTGAATGTGTTGCCATGTTGCACCATAACCTCAATAAAACAAGTCTTGTATTGAAAGGCACAAGCAAACTAATTTTAAAGCTAATTAAACAATCTTTCAATGTGCACCTGGTGGATGCATGCGGAACCTATTTGGGAGGTAATCTAGCAACGTTGGAGAACTTGCTACGTAGTCATGACGTAGCAGATTCCTCCGGAGCAGCGCCGCTCTTTGGCAATTCAACGTTTTCCTTCATAGCTTTCCTCCTCAACTCACAAATCGCGCATTGAACCAAACAGTCCAAGAAGACAGAAAGGAGGGACTCCCCTCTTTTCGGACCTTCGTTTGTGCACTACTGCCATTCTCCCCTGGAAGATTAGCCAGTCGCTCTAAACTCGGACAAAGGTTGCTTTCCCCACCCCGTTCAGCCCTAAGCTGACAGTGCTGGTGGAAGCTACGTGCTCCTTGGGCCAGCCACACGCTCGTCACCCCACGGGCACTTCGAACGGCTCGGTTGTAACGCGTTGACGCTATTGACACAAGCACAAAGCTGACAATGCCACCAAGGGCAAAGCTCTATAATGCACGCCAGCCTTGCTACTTCACAAACGCAGGGAATCTTTCCTTTTTGTTTTTGTTTTGCGTCGGATATTTCACTGGATGCATCACGTCTCTCCGTTCGCTTCTCTTTGAGCACTTGCTCGAGTGCACCATTTGGAGCGAAAATATAGCCAATCGTTCAAAATACAAACGTGCAATTATCATTTACGGTTATTATCCGTCATGCTCTGCACGCATTTCCGAAACGAAATTTGAATATTTAAATTTTGTTTCCGTACCCCTTTAATTAGTTACAAATGCCAAAACCTCGAAGTTCCAAGAACGCATGCTTTGGCAGAAGTTTGGCCTTCGAGGGGACGCCCACCTCTGCTGGTAGGGGTAGAGCTTGAGCAGGGACCAGATCTCGTCGGCCACGCAGCAGTTGCAGTCGAGGAGGGGACAGGGAGGGCAGCAGGCTTTCCCGACCAAGGGTGAGCAAGTCAAAGCGCACAGTCTCCCGCCGCCGAGGAGCTGGACTTGTGCAGGTGCGCTCTGGCCAGGCGTACCACCTTGGCCGTGAACAAAAAAACAAATTTGACGACCACGTTTAGACAGCGCGAGGTCAGTCTGCTTTCGAGGCACGGAGACCCTGGTTTACACATCGGACAAGAAATATTGCCACGTGCATGGCGGAATGGGAATGCATGCGGCTGCCATGCAGAGGAACAGGATTCTTTTCTTTTATTGGTCTGTACTCTACTGGAAAGTTCCAACACATACCCGGCAGTCATAAAGTGTTCTGGATCGGAATGTTCCCGCATGTATCACCCGTATAAAAGCAACAGTAACGCGCTGCTTCGGGTCAGACAGAACGTGCTGGAATAGCTCTGAGTCTTATTTCAGTGCAAGTTCACCTCATTAAACATTCATTTTCACTCTTGCGTTTGTGAACTGTTTTTATTCGTGACAATATGGTCGGTGCAGCGCAACCACTGTACTCTGTTCATCCCTAAAGTGCGGTCCAAGCAGACACATATTTCTCTAGTCTAAGCTCATTATAACAGACCTTGATTGCGACCAAGATTTCAGTCTGTTGTAAAGGAGGTATGTTGTATGCAGATACGAAGTTGAGGTCAATGGTGTGTAGAGGAAAACCAACTGAACCTCACAAATCGGTATGTTATATCCAAGTGTCTGTTATAACCAGGTCTGGTGTAATGAGCTTAGACTTATGTGCACCGAAACATGTATAGATTCCCACTTCTGGTTCCAACGTCACCATCCGTTCTTATGTGTTCCCTGTACACGTATTGAAAGCTGAAATATTTCAACTTTTCCAGGGGACCGTATTCTGACATGGGTGCCCGTATTGAGGGAGCGGCCAATCACCAAGCGTGCATGGTGCGCTTCCTTCTTACTCTGCCATCGGTGATCACCTGCTCTTTGTACGCTTAACGAACGATCGCGGTTAACGCGGTCTACGACGCCGGAGTCGCCAAGCGTGGGGCTGGCCGGTTGCTGCCGGCTTCTGGCAGCAATTCTTCTGTGCTTTACATCTCTCTCGTCATAAATGTATGTTGGAGTTCACTTGTCGCGCGGTAGTTTCTTTGCAGCGACGTGTCAATTCGCCTGTTGTGCCGCTGACGGCTGTTGAGCACGTAGACGAAGTGCCCGTCGAGACCGACATACCCCGAATTAAAACGTCGGGACGTCATGTTTTTAGTGTTGCCCCTCCGCCTCTGCACCCACGGCCAGGATCGGGCGGAAATCAGGGGAGCAGTATCTTGGGGGCAGAAAACGGACCGATCGGAGACGCGCTGCACTCTCGCTCTCTGCGCCCCGAGTTGCGGGAGGTCGAAGCGCTCGGGGCGGCCGACAGCTCTCACCTTGACGATGAGCACGGGGTCCAGGTGCAGCATGGGGCCCAGGGCCACGAGCATGGGCAGGGCGCGTGCCTGGAAGTCACCGAAGGTCTCCACGAGGACGGGCGGCCGCAATCCGCCCCGACGGGACGGCGCGCACGAGCGCCGGAAGCCCTCTGGCAGCTCCGCTGTGCCTGTTGGCGGACAAAGCGTGGGAAAGTTTTCTCGTCGCTGTCAGCCGTAATCTTGCCAAAGAAACTACTACAAAAGCCAAGAAACACTGTAACAAAAATAAACACACCGCTCAACATAAAGCATTTCCAAAAGGTGTTTCAAGTGCGCAGCATTTAAGGAGTCTCATCGTTTTCTTCTTCTTGAGGGCGCAGAAAGGCCACCAAGGGGTGCGCTGCGAGGGTTTTGCAAGTATATAAAGGTGTCAGTGCCACATAATGTGACGTCATGATGTCACCAGACGTCACAATGCCACGCAACGCAACATTACAGCGTGACGTGGCGTAGTCTCACCCGACACGAGTATCGTGCGATCGCGACGTCTTGATGTCGTATCGTATCGTCACCCGACGTCACGTGACCACGCGACTTTACACGACACCGCACTGTCACGCGACGTCGTCATGTCACGTGACATCACAGACAAATGTTACGCATTCAGAGCACCTTTGCTCTGAATGCAGGGCGACTTCCGGTGCCTACACAAACGTTAGCCCGATCCCACAAATGCTACGTATTTAAAACAAAGTCCATAAACGTTCCACTTCCTACGCACGGGGAGGTGAACAAACGAGGGGGACCCCTGGCATCCAGCGAGGAGTGCCACACCCTCACCTGCGGTACAAGGGCTCCACCAGGGTGTGGACCAGGAGGCAGAGGCGCCGGGCAATGTGGGGCTGCGACACGGCGTAGTGCTCGGGCAGGCGTGCCATCAGCTTCTGGGCGTTGGGCCAGTCGCCCACTTCCAGCAGGGCCTCGCACAGGCCCAGCTTCTGGTTCTCCTCCTGCAGCCCCACGCGCAAGAGACCCGGGTTTGCCACGCACACGAGCTCCCACGGCAAAGCCGAAGCGGCAGCTCACAGCTGGCTGCTCAGAGCACGCCGCGGCAAAATCCACCTAATACAGTGGAATCTCGTCAATTTGAACCCGAGGGGGATCGGAACTTTGTTTGAATAATGCAAAGTTTGAATTACCGGGAGTTTCCTTCATAGAAACACATAGGACGGGACCTGAGTGTTAGTTTAAATTCTCCACGAGTTTGAATTATGAAAGTTTGAATGAACCAGAGTCCACTGTACTGTACTGACCGCATTCTAACGTGCGCCTTTTGTGAGAAGAAAAAACGCCCGACAACTTCCTGCGCACTGGAATCGGATATGAAACCTATCTTAGAACGATCATTGTGCAAAAAAATACCGAATGCAGGTTAGAAACTACCAAATACGCCAAATAAAAAATCGATCGCTAAAAACTCGTAGACAGTGCGTCTGATCTAGTAAATACTGCTAAATCTTTACACGGGTCAAAACAACCCGGGGCTACTCTACAGATGGCACCCAGTGCTCCAGGGCGTTAAGCGGCAACAAGGAAACGCAATGCACTCTAGCGCACTTAAACGCAAATGTGCGAACTAGCCTTCTGTTGACCCGATCTCGAGATAGCGCAGCCCCTGACACGTCAGAGGGAGTAGAACGGGGGCCTCACCAGGGTCAGGTCGTCGTCCTTGTCCTCCTCCTTCTTCTCTTCGTCCTTCTTGTCCGACGAGACCACCACCACGGTCGCTCTCCGGGCGTACGTCTTGGCCGCCGCCACCTCCTTTTTGTGCTGCCTCGACAGGGCCCCGTCGTCGGGTAGTAGCTGTGCACGGAGCCGTCGCACTCCCGTCAGACGCAAGCGTTCTTCGGTCCGATCGCATGACAAAGAAAGCTGGCATTTCATACCGGGAAAACTAGAAGGCGCTGAAGAGACATCGCCTAGCTTAGACATTTTTCTCGAACATACCAAAAGTGCAACAGCACCTAATGTTTTTTTTAATGAGGTACTGGGAACCCTCGGGTGTGTGCCCTCAAGGTTCCTCGAGCAGCAGAATTGTTTGGATCGTCCCTAACATAAGCAAGGTCCCGATTAGAGTGAATGTTTTAGAGTGTCTGAGACGTGCACTAGCACGCAGCTACGAACCCAACGCACTCTAGTGTGCACAATATTGTTAACGAATTTTGTGGGTTTCTATATTGCTCAAATGCAACGACGCAGAAAGAAGTAGGGTTTCCTCGGTCGATCGATTTGACAACCGTTAGCATAAAGGACATCTCCTTTGTCCACGCACCTCTTCTTTCGGGGGCATGCACGTCGGAAAGAAAACAAAAACGGGAAGTAGGTTGTACCCACTCCCCTGTCTAAGCCCCTTAGACCCTAAAAATATATGAAATAAATAAATAAATAAATAAAAACCTATGGACGAAGTAGGGAGGCATGAAATGTACTGCGTGTTTTGAGCTCCTCCCAACAGTGGGGCAACAAAGTCACCGAGGCAACGAGTGTGCCAATGACTGAGCTACGCACCCAGCATGCAGGAATGGGAGGAGCAGAAGCATGTGGTGCGAGAAAGCGCACGGAGCGGAAAGGGCAAGAAAGAAAGGAGCAGAAACAGGTGCTGTACAGAGTGCACGGAACGAGGAGTCGAAAGGACAGGAAAAGCGCTTCCACTCTCTGGTGATCCAGAAAATTTAGCGCAAAGGCTTTGTATTCCGGTGGTGCTGAAGGGAAGCGTGCGCAGCGTCACAAAGAGTCAATGGTGTGAGTCATCTGCTTCCATACAAAACCCTGCCCTAGGCACCACCCGACCTAAGAGCACCCCCCACCTTATAACGCTACCGCATTTAGATGCGTTCGGCAGAACGACCATACATGCAGCCAATTTTTGGATTGGATGCAGTCCTAGCTTTGGGGTGAAGGGAGTATAGGCAACAAAATGAGTGGCTCTCATAAGACTATCGGGCAACAAAGTGTTGGCACCTAAGCGTAGCCAGTGACCCTAACTCCTGCTAGTCCGGGGACAGAACAAAGCAAGCTACTGACCAAGGAGTAGAGGTCGTCCAGGGCAATCAGCTCATTCCTGATCAGGAGGGCGGCCAGCCGGTACAGGGACGCCGGGGTAGGCTCTCCCGCTTCGCCCTGCAGGTCCAACGGAAAACACGTCATCAGACCGCAGTCCTGACAACAAACTTCTAAAACAATCGTTTTCAAACTGTGTACCTAGGCTCGCCGGGGTTTCCCCAGAATACACTCACGGGCTAACCCAGAGCTCTCAAACTTCCCTCGACCTTCGCTGGCCCCGAATAAAGTTTCTTCCAGCTGCGCTATTTAAGAAAGGACACTACTCCGAAAGGCAACCTTCTGAATTGTTAGTCTCATTTGCACGAAACTCACGGGACATATTCAACACTGTAAAAGAGGTTACCATGCAAAGTTTCAAGTTTGTAAACGAATCATTCAAGGAGTTACATGAAAGTATATTTAGAAAATATATTGAAAGTATATTTAGAAATGGTTGAGAGGTTCTTCTGATGGAACATATAGTATAACATCATTGTCACGCAGCTGTTGAGAGAAACTACAAAAATAACAAAATTTTTATTTGAAAATAAGTTTTAAAAAATATTTAGAAGATTTAGTTGTTGCATGTATATTAGGTTAAATAAATTGAAGCTTTTATTACAAAAGAGCATGAAAATGCAATATTAAGGGGGATATGGCCTGGGAGGGTCAACTTTTGAACCGTTCAACCAATTTGGTTCAAATTTGGAGGGTTATTTCAGCACTATGAGGAAAGATAATCTGCGAAGTTTTAGCATTATCGGTCAACTTTACAATATGCGACAGTTCTCGCACTTCAGAAAAAAGACGCTTCACTAAGAAGTCTATCGTAGAAAAATAATATTAGCTGGTGGCAAAATTCTTGCTTTAATGTGAAGAACAATACCCACAGTGCAACCTAGATTAAAAATAAATTGCCAAATATTCAATTATGACAACAATAACAACATCCCAAAATTTAAAAAAAAATTTAATTTTTGTGTTTCAAAAACAATTTTCTTTTTCTTGAAGGAGTAGATTTTTTTAACTATGAAGTAGTCTATCTTGTTCCCCAGAAAATTTCAGTCCCAGAAAACCTTGAATGATGTCCCTTTGTATTCAGAATGTCAAACGATAGCTTTTCTAAAACAAGAATGCATGTCAAAAAGTGAAACTGAGAAAAATGCGTTTGAAGTTTCAACTTGTTTTTTTTTTATTTTCGGACGATGCCAGGAACTCGAAATTTACCCGTCATTGGTGGCACCTTCAACTACATGAGCATGGAGTGCGTTGAAGCCCCGAAAAGATTCGTAAGCTTTGTGAAACTGATGCCACAGTCTTTTCCAACGACGCCTAGACGTACCGCGAGTTCGTTCTCTCGAAACTGCCGATTGATGGTGAATGCGGTGTCACGACGATGTCTCCGCAAGTCGAGCAGCTAACAACGAACTGAAGGTTGATGCCAATTCCTTCTTCTCGCAAGCTGAGTAGTTTTCCGTAGCACTTGCGGCAGAGTGAAATCGTAACAAGAGTTTGCACGGCGGACACATTGAGGAGACGTCCAGGGGCTTTTCAACGGGAGCGTCTGTCGGCTCCGGGTTGTCCGTAGTCCCCGCGTCAAAATCGAGCAGGCTGAGCTTCCTCACGAACATGGTCAGCGCATCAGATTCGGAGATGAAGCTGTAGGCTCCGATGTCCGCCAAGCACTAGTTGAGCTTGAAGATCGTGACGTGCGGCGGAGACGGCGACGATAGTGCCAGCGGAGACGGTCGCCGTCTCCGCCGGCCCTTTGTTTTACCGTCGAGAACGCCTGGCCAAAGCTACTGCAGTACTAACTTTGGAAGCAGGCATTCCTCGGCAGAAAAACTACCGGGAACAAAGAGGGAAAACGAATCTAAACAGCGGCGAAGTAGCGATACTGATCAGAAAGCGAAAAGAAGCTGCCGATAGCGCGCATGAGGCGAACAAGGAGCTACGTCGCCGAAGTCACCAGTCGTGAGCCCTGTTTCGAGTCGCAATCAATGGAATTGCTGGTATCATAGTTCCCACTTTTTCTGCTTGTATATGCGGGGTTCTCCCGGGCCACAGATAGCCTCAAACGTAGCAAGCTTCTATGGGCAAAAACTAGAAGAAACGGCGTTTCCAACGAGGTAAGATATCTCGGCTGCGTCGAACGAGCGCGAAGTAGGCCTAATTTGAAAATGCCGAACTTCGCCGTCTGCTCGCTCGGCGGAAGTAGCATCGCGCGGCAGCGAGCTTGCCTAAAATAATGCTGCTTCGTTGCATCAATGATGAAACCAAGAGAGGTTCCTTTGCTGCCATTCAAGGCAGATAGGGGTCCCTCGAATCAAAAAGTTTCGCATTCTCCGTTCCAAAGATTCCAGTTGGTGCACCACTCGTTGGAAATACCCCTTTCCTAGACGTAGTACAGTGGACGATGTCAATTGACGAAGAAGCGACTCTACCAGCACCAGAATCTCAACCGTGCAAGCTCACTAAATGTCCGTGTTGGACTTACGACCTTGCCACGACCCTACTTGGCAGCAAACTCTCGATCACCCACAGCCCACCAGGCCCCAAGCATAGGCGAAGTTCGAAGATCCGATACAAAATTTTGATCTGGGAAATCTGTACTCAGTCTATGCCTTCGTACATCCCTCGCTCATGTACATATTTCCATTTGTACGGTCGGCTCTCAGCAATTCGAAGTCACTTTGTGCAAGATCAAGAAAGCGAGGCGCAGAAGTCTCCATGTTGACGAAAATTCCCTCTTCCTTTTACATAGAGAAACCTGCTCGTCCAAACAAATTACCCATCTTCCAGGCTCTTTATTTCAAGATCCTAAAATAGAAACACCTGAAAGGCTTTGCCCATGACACTGCTCCTACCAGAATGGGTGAGATCGACTATGATTGGACGATTCCCAAACACAGCACCAAGATGCGTTTTTTTTCCTTAGGCGTCAAGTACCATATTCAAAACAAATTATAAATTACGTTGAGGCCATAGATTTTCCAGCCTTTGACTAAAAAAGAAATCGGCGGATGTTTTTCTGTGTTTATTTTTGTATTATCGGTGTATTTCGGTTATTTGTTTCGGACAGATGCAAAAACGATGACCATTGGTGAGAGAACTTCATTAAAAACTAAGAGTTCAAGCCGAAGAGAGGGTTTCCACAAAAACAGTTCTAGCTGGGGCAACAATTTTTAGACAGTGATGGTTTTCGGTTTTAACAGATTTCATACTTTTTATCCCCGAAGAAAGTTTGTCGGTACTGTTCGGTTTAAATCAAAGTCTACAGTCAATATATGTTACGAACGCATTTTAACTACCAGAATTTGCATACCCCAGTACTGACCCTCACCTGGTAGAAGGTGAACTTGAAGCCCAGCACCTGGCTTATGGTGGCAGGGTTGCGAAGGAACTTTGTCAGCAGAGGGACAAAGAAGTCCTCCAGATGGAGTCGGCACTCAAACGCCTCCAGAACCACGTCCAACACACGGTTGGGGTCAAGATTGAAGCAGCCTGCAGAGACGAGCGGCAAATGAGCCACAAACTAAACATACCTACCCGTCTCACATAATGCCAATATAAATTAAAAGCACTTAACTTACCCCCCCCCCTTTTTTAAGTGCTTGTATGAACAGCAATTGTCACAAAATAAATTTCCAATAAAATAAAACCTCTGCCACTTTTTAATGCACTACTACTTACATCACAAGACTATTTTGAAGTCAAGAGCGATTCCAAAACACACTTCTATCTCTGGGTTGATGTCTCAAAATAGGAGCATGTTTCGAAATTGTTCCCAACTCAAAACATGCGTTGAAAAAACATTGCACTAAAGAGTTGTGTTTTCAAATGAAGGTTTATTTTGGTGACTCATTATAAACAAATTAATTTTTGCGGGCTGAATGTTTTGCAAATTTTGCAAAGTGTGGGTTCCGAAATATTTCGCAGACCCAAAAATTTCGTGACTTGAAGCGATATGCTGTGTATGTGTACTACAGGCTGACACATTCGCATGATCAATTTTTGGCCATACCTCTTAGGTCGCAAACTTCTTAAAAATGAGGTCCTCGTGAAAATTAAGCCATTAACAGCATGTGCCTTGTCCAGGTACATAAACAGTTTGGGGAGCTCAGTGTCCCTTTAAAGGGACATTGACAAGGTATTTATGCTCACCAAGGTTTTTATTTCTACACGACACGTGAGAGCCCAGCTACCCAAAACATAACTTTGGCGGCTCTAAAATTCTTCCTCCCAAAAATTGTTGATAGAGAACTGGCTGGTTTCAGTCGTGCTCACTCTCTTCTCCGTAGTCATGTGCGGCTTAGACACAACCACCAAATATAATTAAAGTCATGGGTCGTCAAAGGCTACACAGTCAATATTAAAAATAGAAAAAAAATATGAAACCCATTTTTCGTTGTGTCTAAAGAACTGAAATATGTTGATTGAAAAAAAAGGTTGCAGAGTGTTGAAAGCACATGCACTGCGTAATTTTAAACATTGCGTTGTATTATGGGATCAACTTGGTGGTTGCAAGCTGGACGAAGCGGACTAAGCGATGGTGGCGAACGACTGGCATGGGACCTCTACTTCAGAACTGTCGTTTGCGTTACCCGCAAATCTGCCTAGCCTCAAAAGAGAAATGTTTTACCAATCAAAACAGTTAGGATTTATTTCGCAAGACACGGCCGATGGCCAAGCTGATTCCCACGAAGACGTTGCCCAGTCGTCACCCCCTTCTCCAGGCTGAAGACATCGCTCGTCTTCAGACCACGAAGTGGTGAGAGCTTTGAAAAGACGCGCAAGCGTCATGCACGACGTTTACCAGTTGAATACTGCATGCGTACGATTTCTTCACTTAGGTGCGAATGTGGCCAATGCGTGGTGCTGCCCGACTTCGAGCCTGGGGAGTGCCTTTGCAGCAATCTTTCTGATCTGCAGTCTACCGAGCTGCATTACTGCGAATGAGGAATTCCCCCTCGTGTGCTTGACCATTACAATTTTGAAACTCTTGTCTGCTTCGCACAACCAAAAAGACAAAGAAGAAAAGAAAAAAGAAATGTGGTCGGGTGTAGCCAACGTAATTTCCCGCAACTCTCTCCTCCTCTATATTTCTCCCTCCTCTCTGGTGGATATGTCACACCATTACTTCGTGCTCATGCCTCAATCTCAAGCAGTTGAATTTTCGGCCTTTTTACACCTTGCCCACTACTAACGGACCGTAAAGCTCGACCACGAGCATGACTCCTGTTTCGGTTTCGGTGTTTGTTTAGCGCGCTCTCCGGCAGATGGCAAAACCACCCCTGCTGCTCCGTTTACCTTGTGTTCTTTGTTTTGGCAGTTTGAGAGAGAACGGCTCCATTTGGCCAAGAAGAAAAAATCAGTAGCTTGTAAGCGCTTGCGCTGAGGACAACATGGCTTTGGCGCGGAGATCCATTTTAGCCGACAAAGAGATACAAAACCTTTTGAAAATGATCGATGCTCGGGCTCATGTGACGATGAACCCTTCGGTTTCTCCAATTTTCCAGAATCAGACGATAGTTTGATGGGTTTGATGGACAGTGACAGCAGTGATGAAAACGATTTGAATCCTGCAAACATTCTATCAACTTCGGCGTCTGCAAGTCAGATAGACTCGGACCAGAAGTCCCAATCTAGAGCAAGATACCACACATGGAAGTCGAATATATGTTTTTGTCTTCTTTTAAAACCAAACTGCCCAATTAAAATAAAAATTTCGCTGTACATTTCTCAAAGAAAAAAATGAGTAGGCAAGAGATTAAAGATATACGTGACTCTGTAGCAAAATATTGATTGGGTAGCCTTTTGACACTATTAATTTCATTTCATTTATTAGTTCCCCTTAAGACCCACGAGGGGTATTGCAAAGGGGGTACATTGGCAAGGAACACAACACAATCATGCCACAAGAGAAAAAGAATGAATTCAATGGGCGATATCACAGGTGCAGGTAACCAACAACAGCTTTGGCGAATTTTTGAGGGTCCGTTATCGTGACAACGGCTTCGGGTAACATGTTCCAATTTTTAATGGCGAGCCTGCAAGGGTGAAAACTTGTAAATATTAGTCCTGGGAATGTCTAGTGAAGTTTGCAGGAGTGATCAAGTCGGCAAGAAATGAAAGGGGCATGTTAAATCACCTGGCAAAAAAAATAAAAATTACACCATCTTCCCGAGGGGAACCATGGGGTGATGCGGAGCATCGCGGATCGTTATTAACGGTGTTATTAACGGTGTTAGTAACGTTGTTAGTAACGTTGTTAACTTGGGTTCCGCCGCTCGCTTCGTACGTTTACGTTGAACTTCACGGTCCCGAACCTCAGGTTCTGCTGCTCGACGTTCACGAACCAACGCGGCTTCCCGTTCTCGAAGGTCGGGTTCCGCCGCTCGCTTCGTACGTTTACGTTGAACTTCATGGTCCCGAACCTCAGGTTCTGCTGCTCGACGTTCTCGAACCGCCGCTGCTTCACGTTGTCGTAGTTCAGCATCCGCCGCTCGACGTTGACGAATGGACGCCGCTTCTCGTTGCCGTAGTTCAGGGTCTGCCGCTCGCTTCAAGCGTTTGCGCTCAGCGTCGCGTGCCCTTCGCTGCGCAGCTTTGTCTTCAGTGGACGTAGCGTTGCTGTTAGTTTGTGGGGTGGTGCTGACGCTTGCTTGCGCCAACCCACTAACTGACGGGACTGTTGCTTCCATCACACTTCATCGGAAGAACGGAGTGAAGTGGAGTCAACAGCGCTGAACTGAACGCGCGCAGCGCGCTACCGCTGCTTATATTCACACTTGAAGGAGAGGAGACTAGAGGAGGAGAGTTGCGCATGCGCGCGCGGTGTGAGTAGAAGCGAACGCACGCGAAGTGCACGCAGCTGGTAGAGAGAGAGAGCGGAGAGAGTAACGCGCAGCTGTTGGAGAGAGGGAAGGAGGAGAGTTGTGCATGCGTAGTGTGAGTGCGGACTACGACGCCGACGCTACGCGCGGACATAGACCCGAGCAAGAGATGCTCCGCATCTAAAAATAAATTTGGGAGGAGGGTGTCAGTGTTCCTTTGAAACACTCGCGAGAATAAATAACTGATTGTAAAAAAGATGCAGGATTTCTACAATATGCAAAAGGGCAATTAAGATTAGGCAGACACTACCATAGAGCACCGCATGAAAACATTGTGCAGCATCGACAAAAGTTGAAACAAAGGCAGATCAACTCATGGACAAGTCAAAGCAAGGTGACGTTAATCGAGTCAAGATGGCAACGATTTGAAATGATTCATCTAGAAGGAAAAGTAAAGACAGCTAAAGGTGTTAATATATTTCGTCACACTACATCCCAATCAAGCACAAACAAAAACAGATTATCCCACAAAACCATGCAAGAAAGTAAATAAAACTATAACAAGGCAGTGGAACAAGCTTTTAGAAAATACCACTCGGAATTATTCCTCTAGATTTATAACCTAGGAAACACGTGTTAGATTTTCTTTACTCAGCGGAGCAGTCACGGAGAAAATTTGAGAAAAAAAAGTGGCGTTTGCTCCTTTAACTAACAGCCAGAACAAGCGGCTACGTGGTCTGGTGCCAATTCTATACAGCCCATACTGATCACAGTCATGCACTGAGGTTGGCAAAGCGCAGGACAGAAGCCAAGTTCCAAACATCGTTAGGGTTCGGCCATTCACGTCATTACGGCTATTCGACACGAGCCGCTACCCGAATGCTCGTCGAGGCGTAAGCTGTCACGAGCCCAAATCATGCCACTCACATAGTGCTAGTGTTCAATCTAAGCCACGTTTGACCATCGTCACCCCACGACTACGCCAACACTGCAATGCCCGTGATCTGACACAACGTTTCGTGAAGGAGAGACCAAAGCTTTCATCCTCGAGATCTGCACGGCCACAAGAGCTTCCGGTCACTGGTGTAGCGTGCAGGCGATGCTTACGTCCACGCTCGTGACAGTGAGTAACGCTCCAACTAAAATCGTTGCTGACTCACTTAAACAATTGCCGTATATGGCCGACCAGTGCTTTTTTCTTTTTTATTTATCAATACTGCCAGCCCTTTTAGGGCCAAAGCAGGAGTGGATGATACAGAAATATTGGCACATTTGTCTCTGATACAAATTAAAACAACAATACTTGTGTGCACACACTCTTCTTCTAGCGCACACAACCATAACAGTAGCTTAACTTCAAACAAAGCAATATCACTTAATACAAAACATCGTCTCCTTATACAATTCAAAAACACAGCAAGTAGAACATTTTAACACTCAAAAACCGCATCTAAGGCATTTGAAAAAATGGAAAAAGAATCAAGATTTACTATTTCACTTGAAGTTTATTCCATAATTCAATTATACCACTAAAAAAGACTGTTGAATGCATTTATTCTAGCATTAATAGGTGCTACCATCTTGAATAATTGTGAGCGCTGAGAGTGAAATGTTCTTGGCTTTAGGTATTTTGAGCCATCTATTTTTAGGAGGTTATTATATATCTGAAAAAACAACTTCACCGCTGACATGCCCTTCTGTTTATTAAAAGCTGTAAATTTGCTTTTGTTTTAAGTCCCGTGACCAACGTGGTCCGTCTAAAATCCGAAAAAGATTACACGTGCCGCCAGTGATTGTACATCTTGAGTTCCTTAACTGCTTATACATCCTGGCTTTCGAAGAGTTTTCTTTCTTCGGCTTTCGACTCCATCGACCCGGGAACTCCGAACAATTCAAACCACCCCCTGCCTCCTTCGCTATCGTCTCCGAAGCCACACATGTCGAGAAAGTACGCAAACCATTTCATCAGTTACAACCACTCTTCTCCGTAATGCCTCCGGACCTTGAAAGCATAAAAACGAATGACTAAATAAATGAATAGAGTTCCCCAGCGGAGCCTCACTAATGAGCGAGCGCATCACTTCTATCATGTAATCGGGGCTGATCTTGCTGGTGATCTCCTGGCTCAGCTCCGTGGTCAGCTTGGCGTAGCCCTCGCTCTCTTCCCGGAACAGGTTGTACTTGTTCTGCTTGTAACTGCGCGGAGACAAACTGATTGCCGTTTTAAGGTACAAACTACAAATTAAATCAGGCACGGCACAAATCGAAGTACGGCAATGAAATCAAAGCGCGAAACTGCTCCCATCCTCAAACCAATCGAGGAAAAGCGTGGAACAATCCCAAAACCAATCGAATCAAAACAATTAACGCTCGAAAAACCTGTCCGACAGCCTTCCACTGCCACATCGTAGATCGGACAGATTCCGCCATGGATGTGACCAAAAGATCCACCATCCACGTGAACGGTGGACCTCCATAACCTTTTCAAAGCGGCATTTGAAGGAAGAATTCGCATAACACAGACATTCACTTGTTTTGCCCGTTTGGCCTTTGGGGCACGTGTGTCGAGACCCCGCCAAAACAGACGATGCACTCCATGTCAGTCGGCTTAATACTAAGTATCAAGGCAAATTAAAATTTCCGTGACTCACCTATGAAGAATCACGGCAGCGGCAACTCGCAATCTTCATATGTCATTAGTGACTATGGGTCATGCGGGATGCCACTATGTCACATGACCCCTGAAATGTCACGTGACACAGACGCTGCGCAAGTACATCTTACTAGACAGATTTCACGTAACCTATAGGGATGACACTGATGGGGACAGGCTTTGTGCATGCCACCGCCACAATGCTGGGAAACATTTCGCTCGCTAATTTAGCAAACAGATTTCTCAGCTAGGTTTAGATGGAAGCTGCCACGTGTCAGCTGAGGATGCAGCGCCTCAGTGTTGTCAGATTTAATGCGCAGGACAACACAAGGGAACCAGAATTCTTTTTCTTTCATAACGCACATTTAGTTTGTGTTATCCTCTTTCCACAACATCTCCTGGCACCCGGACCTGAAAACCAGCCCTAAAACGCAATCTACTATTAAGCCCACCTCTGGCAAGGTACGGCACGACGGCAAACACCTCACAACAGTCGTGATTCTTGATCTTGACAAACTTGGTAAGCATGACGCGGCTGTTCTTCACGATCCCGCCGTCTCCCAGGGTTTCAATGTCCAACCGCTCCTTGAGCAGCGAGTCGGGAACAACCTGCAAACAAATGGCCACACTGGAATTTGGGAGTCGTCTCGTCAACCTCGCAGCCAAACAACTACGGGACATTCTGCCGAGAACTTTAGGGCAGTCTCACTTTTCTGGCACTCGTGTTGAGACTCATAAGCCGACAGTGCGCGTTCACACTTTGCGACCGAGCACTACCGTAGAGAGACCCGACTAGTTTTTAGGACCGGAAGCGCTTACAGCGGAGCTGGTCCTAAGAGATCGCAAGAGACTTAAAACCGTCTGGCCTCCTCGGTCGACTCGGCCGCAAGAGGTGATAGGCCTTTATTGTTCTACAACTACGACCACTCTGCCATCTCACAATGCCAATTGGAAGTGTTCCTAGTTCCTGTATAACCTTACTTGAGATCAAAACTGCAGTGTGGCCCTCGAGTCTGTGCGAGAAAGCGGCACATAAAACTGCCTCGCAGGCTGTGGGTTGCCGAACCGTCTTACGGCATCACTCGATGTCACGACGTTGTAGCGACACAAGGCGCGATATCACAACACGACGTCGTGCGACACCGCAATGTCACAGAACGACCGTCGTGCTAATGACGTCGTGCAAACACTGTGATGTCACCATTGAGGCTAATTCCCACAGACATGAAAGCACTGAGAGCTGGCCCTATAAATGCTATGCATTCAAAATGGGCAAAAAGACGTGGCACCGTCAGAGACTACGTGACAGCTGCGAGACGTCGAACGCTCTGCTACCGAAGGCACAAAATGGATGCCGGAAAATGCTATCAGGGACATTACCTCACGCTTGCATCCTGTGCAGCCCAAAGTCTCGCGCCCCACTGCACTCACTCTTACTGGCTGCAGAAGTCCCACGAGTCCGGCGGGACAGCTCACCTTTGCACAGCCGCCGACGAGCCAGTAGAAACGGTCCCTCTGGTCACGATTCTCCACCGACAGCGTCTCCATGTCTGAAAAACCATGACACTTGGGAACTTGCGCCTGCTGCAAGTGCTCGAGCTTGCACCTCTTCGTGTCTCTTCCCAAAGACATGACACAAAAATATGACATGTCATGTCTCTTCACAGAGAAGAGACCTAACAAAAAGACACGATAGAAAGACATGACAGACAAATGTGACAGAGACGTGAAGCAGAGCCATGAAAAAGACATGACAAAGAGACATGTTGTGTCTCTCCACAAGGACTTGACAGAATGACGTGACAGCGAGACATGATGGACGTGACACGAAAATGTGAGAGACACGACACAGAGATGAAAGAGACATGTGTCATGTTTCTTCACAGAAACCTGACAGTGTGACACGACAGCGGGACATGACACAGACATGAGAGAGTCATGTCATGTTTCTTCACAGAGACCTGACAGAACGACACGACAGCGAGACATGACAAAGATGAGACAGAGAAATGTGAAAAAGACATGACAGACACGGCACAGACATGAGAGAGACATGTCATGTTTCTTCACCAAGCACAACAAAAGACATGACAGAGAGATGTGACAGATAGACATGACAAATATGTGACCCAGGGACATGACAAAGAGACACGAGAATGAGGAGCTCACCCAGCAGAAAGATGACGTCAGCCAGCATCGAGGGCAGCTCCTGATGCAAGGCCTAGACGAGACAGTGACACTCTGGAGATTGTTTTCCTCTCCAGTGGCGGCGGACAGAACCAAGCGCAGCCACCGCCGCCGTCACTGGGTGGGCTCGGCCCAGACTTACAGTCACTTCGGCCAGCGCCGACACAGCTTGCTCGACTTTCAGGCGATCCTCCAGCACGTGCCAGCAGAGGTCGTGTAACAGAAGCTGCATCTCTGCAGCAGCAGAACAAAAAGCACAGAGTTAACCCAGAAATGAAAAACAAGTTCCGAACCCTTTCCCGTATGGTGCCTGGAACGCATCTCGCACTGCTGTGTTTAGTCTTCTATTCCCCGCATGCAACGAAAGCGGTCGTAGAAGTGACAACGAATGAAGTCACTAAAGTCGGAATGTCATGCCTTTGGATGTTGTCGTAATCCCGGCGGTTGGACGTAGTTCTGGACAAAAGCGCTAGCAGAATGTGAGCGTCGCCATCATTGCGGCATTCCAACAGACCGACATCACCAGGCGTTCGGCCCACATCCGTGACGCCGCCATAACTTCGGTTCACTAGAGGCAGACGGCCGTGGGCGGACGGCTCGTGCCGTCTCGTGCCCTACATGCACGAAGCTCCAGCAAGGTTAGTGCACGTGCTGAAAGACTAAAGTTCCCTTGATGCATTGCGGCAGCGATGGCATGGTCAAACTGGCCGGTGATGTCGGTCTGCTCCTGGCTGCCGAAGCTTGCACGCGCCATCAAGCTGGAGGGCAGCCCGCAACGGAACAGGGGTCACATACAGCAGCGCCATTGCGACACTAAGGATCGCGACCAGCGACAGCATGGCACGTGACGCACCAGAGGGAAATAAAGGTACCACTTTTTAGAACGAGCAATTGGAGAGCCTTTGGAGGCAGGGTACAGTCAGTTATCTCCAGTGTGGTGACGAAGCTGTTAGGGCGGTTTGCTCATGCCCTGTTGAAGGATGCGGTTTCTGTTCCCTTTGTTGAGCCATTTCGCATAACTATCGAGGCTGTGGCGTCGAAGTCTGGTATTAGCATAGTTTTTAAAGCACAACATGAGCTAGAAAGTTGAAGCCTCTTCAGGGGCAGCTTATGGTGCTAAAAAAACACTGGGATCACGTGGTGTTTTGTCAAAAGGGGTTGTTTATGACATTCCCCGAGTAGTGCTTTTCTACACAAAAAAGACTAGTCGTTGCCTAAAAGATAGCATATTTATGAGCATAAAAAAGGCAATGAAAAGTAAAGCAACAAATTCCAATATTGCAAAACATGTGGACGAATGAAACAACTGTGAACTTGAGTAGAAGAGCACTGAGGCCTTACATAGAAGAGAAAGCAGTAGGAGAGTGCTAAGAGAAAACTATGCGTATTGTAAGCTCTGGAAATTGTATCAGTTAACCCTTTGTCCCTTGATATAGGGACGAAAAGCTTCCTGGCTCTGTAACTTACCACGATATTTTTTTTTGGGGGGATGGGGGGGAGGGGGGGGGGGAGTTATTTGCAGGATACAAATTTTGACCTTATTAAGTGCAAAAAGAAGATTGTGGTTTGGGTTTATATTTTTTTTTTTGTGCCTTTTGTTCGTGCCCTTTTCTTTGTGTTTTGGTTTTCGTGTTGGTTGTATTGGTTTAGGGTACACTGTGTTGGTATCCAGTATTGGTTGGAGTTTAGGGTACACTGTGTAGTTTGGGTGAGGACGTGTTTTGAATCTGTGAAGGAAGTATTTTCGTTGAATAAACTTCAAAGCTGTGCTTAGACTTGATTGTTCTGCTCGTTTTTTTTATTATTCCTCTGTCCCGGGTGTATTATGAATGTAATTTACCAGCTCGCCCTCATTTTTTTGTTCTTTTTCTCTTGTTGTAAACACACAAGTAGAGAGAGACATTCCAGGCACCATACTGTGGGTAAGCAAATCCTCGAAGCCTCAATCATCCCTCTATCATGAGCCTCCACAGGGAGTCTACACATGGGTTGTATGTGACATCATAGCACCGTACAGGTGGTCGTCCGTAGCTTAACCATGCCAAGAAAAACTAATTTGGTGGTGAAAAATGGACACTAAAGAAGGCAAGCGTCGGCACAAAGGTCACCACAACAGCCATTATGTGACATCAATGCAGGTCATGTGTAGGTTGGTACATAGATTCTACAAGAATAGATTCTAGAAAATACAAGGCCTGCATTGACGTCACATCAGCCTGTCCATTGCTCCGGACCACGCTGCTTGTAGCTACTACCTTCTGCAGCATACGTTCGGCACCATCCAATTTCTTCTTCACGGCAAGCCTTGCCGGGAAGAACTGATCCGATGGTGCAAAAATGTATGCTACAGAAGGTACAGGCACAGGAATGACATGAGCAATGGCAGCTGCTACAGTGCCATATGACATCGCGTGCAAGGCATGTATAGATAAAACTTTGTTTTAGCAGAATAAATACAACTTACAAAATGACCTATGAAATGTACATATTTGTCTTACAGAATCTATGCAAAGAGAAATTCGACGAATTGGAGTGTGCCAAGTTACAGGGATAAGGAAAGCAACATTTAGAACGAAGATGGCGATTTCCTTTATCCACAAAAGATAAAATTTTATGCTGTCAATTTTTAAAAAGTCTAAAAGTTTCAGGCTATGGCAGATCCTTTATCAGTAAACTTAAAAGTGAAATATATTAGTCTCTGGAGTTAGAAAAAGATAAATTTAGCAACATTGTATTAAAACCATTGCTTCAAGTGCATGCTGATAAATTTATCCCAGACATTTAAAGGTGATCAGAATAAATAAAACAGCACACTAAAAGACACAAGAACAAGTAGAAGACATACAGGGCTGTGTTTGTGTGTCTCTTCTACTTGTCATGTGTCCTTCTTGGAGCTGTTTTGTTTACTCCTGATCATGCAGAGACTCGCCCAACTGCGCACCTCGTTATATAAGAGGTGATATCTGTGCGATTCTTTACTTTTGAACGTTAGACCCATCGCGGTTAAGTGCAGAGGTCGAACACAGCCCAGGTAATACACGTGCAAAAACTGAAGCGGTAGCTTACCTTTTCCACCTTTGTCGAAAGGCAGCCTTGACGTCTGCATGCATGATGCCGCTGAGCGACATAGTTTGACACTAGAAAAAGCAAAGATTTCAAACTTTTTAGATCACATATTGTCAGTAAGATCGTCATAACCGCTCTGTCGAGCGCAAAAATATTTCGTTACACGTGAAAACTACGTTATAACGACACATACCGTTATAACATCTTTTTCTGCGATCTAAGCCAAGCGGGCATGCTTTTCTTGGAGCCCGTTCGCGTGGCGAAAGATGAATGGAAGCGGCAGACGCATCATAAGTAAACAAAACGTGTCTCAGTACATGTAATCACACTCCATTTATTACATAATTATGACTGTAAATCGAAGTACAGCTACATATACCTTTATTTGCTTTGTGATAGCAAGCGAATGCCATCGGCTGTTACACAAGCGCAAATCGGCAGGGTTCTACGCATAGGCCTAACATAATCCGTAATTTCTCGAAAGCGCAAAGGTGAAGGCAGAGTTTCAGTGTCTATAAACCGCCGGTAAGCTTTGTTATTCAAAGAGGGTATGTGTGCGTCGACTTACAAGTCTGATTTCCCCGTCCTTTCCCAACTTTTACAAATGTCCAACGGTACAGACCGGCCCGCCATGACGGACCTCGCAACTCTAGAAGAGATGGATGGACAGCAACAAGTTCATAACAGAAAACATTATGGAACAATACCGTAGAATGGATGGTAGCTAGCGCCGCTTGTCAATAAAACCAAACTAAACTAGTTCACATTTAATTTAACTCGCTGTATAAATATAACAAATAAATAAACAATTTAAGCATATATAATATTATAAACAATATTTTGAAAAATTAACAAACGGGTGACATTGTCGTCGTTTAGTTTCGGATGTCTTCGTCAGTGGCGCCACCGGCGCTTTACAGGGTTTTGGGCTGGCTGCTCAACTTTCCAGTTCCGAAATATTCTGTTCTCAAGTTTCTCGCGTGAAAAGCAAAAACAAGGCATATTTCCTGGAGACTCGAAGGTGTGTACATTTAAATTCAACAGTCTCGAATAGCTTGCACTCATGCACTGCAAGTACAGTTGTTACTTGAATTTGATGGGTAGACGGTGGCATCGCAGATACCGCTGTAACAGCGCTCGCGTGATCGTTTTCCTCACGAGGTGTTTGTTTTCCCGATTTTAATACCCATTTCTTGCTGGTTTCTGTTGGATTCCACAGACATGGGGTCGTCAGGAAGCACTCGGAGGGTGACCATCGTCAACGAGAACTCCCCAGATGTCATCAAGATCTCGGACTCCGTGGTGAAGCGGCTGAAGGGTGAATCTGAAGCGATTACCGCCTCGAGCGCGCCTCGAACCGCGGCCGGCGCTCCGTACGACACGCGAGGCAGCGGTGACGTGATGCAGACCAGAAAGCTGTACCACGAAGAGCTGAAAAAAGTGGACGACGCGTGGAGGGAGCGACTCGCCGAGGTCGAGCGACAGAACCAAGAGCTCTACAAGCTGGCGACCGACAAGTTCGCCGGCGCCGTCAACGAAGTCGAGCAGAAGTACATGAAGCACAAGTGCGTGGCCATTTGCGAGGAGCAGCAGCATAAAGTGTTGGAGTGCTACGAGAAAAATCAGCACGCCCCGCTGAACTGTTCCAAGGTAGTGGACGCCTTCACGAAGTGTGTTCACCAAGCGAGGAAAAACATCATCACTCAGTAGCGTTCGCGGCGTCCGACGTTTATGTTGTCTGGATGCGTCGAGTTTCTTGGCGTTTCGTTGTCTTTGGGACATCGTAGCAGATATTAGTTGAATAAATGATATACCAGGCATTTCGTGTTTGATATTGTCAAGACGGCTTGGGGTCACTGTAATGGGTAGGTTTTAAGGGTGCGGCGAAACCAACGCGACACATGTTTAGACCAGGTAAAAGATCGAATATTTGCTTGTAACATGCATCACAGTCTTGACAACACTCACTGAAGTTAAACATAACGTCTTAACTTATATTAATTTGCGAGGATACCTCATCACTCCACAAAATCAGTTTTCTGAGCAGACGACAGCAACCAGAAATGCTGACGCGTTGGCAGCGCCGCCTACTCCGCGATCTTATACAAACACAGACTTTTCTGGTGGACTGTTTATGGGGCGGTTCAGTTTAAACTTGTTTGGGGCCTAGTTTGCAAACTTCCAATGTGTCCGGAGGCGGTGATAAAACGATATTTCGGCGCCTAAAAATGCGATCAAGTGTTGTAAAAGGTACGCCAGGGAGTTGGCGCAAACGACTATCGAATTTCACACCGTTTATTTCCGCTTTGATTGCTCCAAAACGACGAAAATAAGAAGCGACGACCGATGGGGCACCAGTACGAATCTCTTCGGAACGATCTCGTTGACATGGGCTATTCGGAGACTTTCGGCGCAGAATCGGCGTCTTTGATAGCTACACTCTTTCGCGGACGTGTGTTCCTACAAAGAGCAATGTTCCGATGCAAGGACCAAGCTACGTGCGGTGCTCCAGGTATGTTTTCATTTGGGTCTGTTTCTTCGGGAGAAATTCAGCTGGCCTGCATTAGTCTAATTGTTTTATCGATTTTTTGTCGACAAACAGGAAAAGCAGGAAAAAGACGCTATGGCCGAAGCCTACCGACTAGCGAACGCCAAAGCGATCGTGGAAGTGAATGCTCTGCACCAAAACATGATGTATCTCAAAGAAGATCATCTTCGGAAAGTGAAAGGTGATTGCGACGATAATCGTTTTACTTGCGATGTCCTTTCGACATGTATTTTTAAATCTTTCGATCAGAGTTCTTTCCGCAACATGGGTCGATTTTGAAGGCAACGCTAGGGTATAATAGTTGCAGAGTGTGAACCTCCACTGTTGTAATTTGTCGTGATTACATGGTACTAACTTTTGTGTCTGTTCTGTTTTGCCTCGGGAATCAACTTGCAGTGCTGCCGACATGCTATCATATACTGGCGGCGAAATAATGGCCATTAATAACAGGAAGAAAACCTGGAACATATTGCCAACACTTATGTTGTTTGTCCAGCATTTTTACCCAAGTAGAATATTCACATGCAAGTCTCTAGGTTACTTACTGCACACAGATATTTTTGCAGAAGCAAATTTAGAGGCTGACCTCATACACCTCACTATAGCTGCTGTTTACTGGGTGCCAGATCTGAGTGCGACTCGACACACACAATGCATGCTCGGAATGAGCCCCATTTTTTGAAAAGAATGGGATTGTGCACATTGTGGAAACTCATTATAAGCTCGCACTTAGCAGCAACGGGCTCGACTATGGCCACCGGTGAATACCACCTATTGCTGGATGGATGGATGGATGGATAATAACAGCTGTACCCTTTGTAACGGGCAGTAGCATGCACCACATGGCCTAAAAACAACAAAAATCTGATTTCCTCTTTGCCCCTTCTAAGCCTATGTGTTTCTGCAGCACTATCCCCAGGCAGACCTCTGGAGGATCGATCAAAACAACTAAAAGATCCCCCGCCTCCTTTCCTCCCGGCGAGGAGTCTCCAGTTTTCCTCTAGTCGGATCTTGTCGGTGTCACTTAACACCTGACCCACTGGGGGACAGGGTTGAGACCTTGAGCCGGAGCCACGTGGGATGAAGTCCCGATTCTCCGTCCCCCAGCTGTGCTAGTTAGTTGTACTTCGTCCAAGCTTCCCTAGATGATTTCCACCAACACTACCACCTCCTCTTTATTCTTCTAAAATTCACTTTGCCACCTTCCCCAGTGAAACCCAGGGCCACCGCTACATATGTCGCCACTTCAGGAAGGGGAGGACCAAGCTCTTTACAATTTAGAATCGCACTCTCAATTGTTTTCGCATCTCGGAGCATAGTGTTGCTCGGTGGTAGATGCAAAACAAGCTTGACCACAGACGAGTACAAGACTGTACTTCTTTCCTCGGAGGCTGTGCTGCCTGTGCTTCCCATCAGAATAGCCGTCTCAATCTTCCGGAGCAAAAGCTGTTAGGGGTTCTTCCCCCCCACTCGAAATGACGTAGGATGCTTGTCGTCTACATCTCCAAATGACTGAAAAAGAAAACCCCCAAAATCCGTCGCGTTTCTCTCGGGATTGGATCCCGAGGTTCGCTGATTGCGAAGAGAGCATGCTAGCAAAGAGCCACGCCGGCTGCTTCAACCCGTCAACTAAAAACCTCCATCCTTTTTAAAATAAACCCAAATATGCACAAACTAACATGTTCAAAAAATTTTCCTCTTCTTGCCAATTCAGACCGGAACAGCCTTCCAAGGGAAATTGTCTTCATCAGTGATTTATTTATTTATTTATTGAAAGTACCCTCAGGGCCCGAAGGCATTACAGAGGGGAGAGCACATACATGAAACAAAGATAGTAATATAGTAACAAGTCAACAATATTAAATATACAACAAACAAAGAAAAATACTAATAGGTCATGGGTCACTGCTAAAATAGCTAGTGATGGAATTTCTAAACAGGTTAGTATCAGTTATAGTAGCAATCAAACCGGGGAGGTGGTTCCATTCCTCGGCTGTGCGGGGTAAAAAAGAAGATTGAAATGTTGTGGTAAACGAACTTGGAACTCCAACTTTATGCTGATGGTCAAGACGGGATGAAATGTAAAAGGGGGAGTAATCATCCGATTGCGTAGGAGAGGGTTATGAAAATACATTTTATGAAATAGACATAGGCGTGAAATTTTACGTCGCAAGGAGAGAAGTGGTAAACATAAACTATTTTTCATTGATGTGACACTAGCAGTACGATGGTAGTTGGAAAGAATGAAACGGGCTGACCTATTCTGAATGGATTCCAATGCAGTGGTTAGAGTATCGTGACCGGGATCCCAGATGGAGGCTGCATATTCTAATTTAGGCCTGATTAATGTTTTGTAGAGGATCAATTTTAGTGAAATAGGTGCCAATGAAAAGTTGCGTTTTAAGTAGCCCAACATGCAGTTAGCACGGGTAGTAACATACTGAATGTGGGGTTTCCATGAAAGGTTATTTGTTAAGTGAACACCAAGGTACTTGTACGTTTCCACTTGCTCCAAAAGGTTGCCATCTAGGTGGTAACAGGGACTGTTGTTAGGCTTGCGGGACACTCTCATCTGTTTACATTTACTAGTGTTTAGTTTCATTAGCCATAATTCACACCAACGAGAGACAGAGTTAATATCAGACTGAAGTGTAGACAGGTCAGAATCGTGACAGATTTCACGGTAAATTACACAGTCATCGGCGAAGAGACAAACGGATGAAGACACATTAATGGGAAGATCGTTAATATAGATTAAAAATAGTAGTGGGCCTAAAACCGACCCTTGAGGAACTCCAGAGTTCACAGACACAGGAGGAGAGTTTTCGTTGTTAATTGTTACAAATTGTGAACGGTTATTTAGAAAAGACCGAATCCATGCGAGAACGTTGGGGTCAATGTTAAGTTTTGAAAGTTTTAACAGTAATAGCTCGTGACACACCTTATCGAATGCCTTGGCGAAATCTAAGAAAATGCAGTCCACCTGGGAGCCTCGGTCAAGAATAGAATGCATGTCATGAGTGAAGGATAGGAGCTGAGTATCACAAGATAATGATTTACGAAATCCGTGCTGTGCTTCGGTGAAAAAATTATTCGACTCTAGGAAATGTACGAGTTGGGAAAAGATAACGTGTTCCAGAAGTTTACATGGTATGCTGGTTAATGAAATGGGACGATAGTTGTTAGGGGAATACTTATCGCCACCTTTCGGAATTGGAACCACCTTCCCCACTCGCCAATCACAAGGTAAAATACCATCTTGCAGCGACTGTTCAAACAATTTTGAGAGAATAAGAGACGAGTATAGTTTAGTGTTTTTCAAAAACTTGGAATTAATTCCGTCCACTCCTGATGAGGATGATAACTTCAGTTCATCTATAATTTTGCAATACCCGCAGGATCAACAAAGATAGAATCCATTGGCAGATAACAGGAACATTGCGAGTCTTTTGTCGCCGCCCTAAACACGAAGCTGCTTGTGTAGTATTTGTTGAATTGAAATTTTTGTCATCCATTTTGTGAATTTTTTCTTATGGTACCTTTTCTATGTATACATTTCTATGACTGCTGAAATGCGTTGAAATGTGTCTTTTTCTGTATGCATGCATCGTATCTTCTTATTTTTGTGCATGTTGCTGTTTTTGTTTTTCAATTTACTGTAATCCGTTGTGCCCATGAGGGCCTTTAAAGTTTATAAATGAATAGATAAATTATCGCAGTTACGGTGATGTCGATCACGCCAACTGATCCTCTTACCGGGTCCGTTAGAGGGCTTCTGTACATATAAAATAAGCTTGTGCATCACTCTTCATCCGCTAAAGGGTTGGTGCACATGTGCAGTGGCATCGCGAGGTTCGCAAGATTAATCTCAGTTTCATCATAAGGTCATTGCAGGTTTTTTGCAAGATACAAAAGGATACATTATGTTCTGATCAGGTGTCACAGCCATCATTCCGACCGCACCGTGAATTCACACGGGACTGGTCCTTTTCTTTTTTTGCAACGTGTGTTTCGCACAGAGCTGGAGGGCCTACTCCACAAAGCCGAGGAGCACCGACGCAAGTGCGAGTTTGTGAAGGCAGAGTGCCAGAAGAGGTCAGTCTCCTGGAAAAGAATCGCAGCTCAAGTCCGACAGGATCCTGCAACTTCAGTCACGAGCATCGGCGCAGGCCATCATACACGTCACAGGTCTGGCAACCTCAGGTATTGCTCCAGGAGGCCGCCTCTGCTCTACCGCACATTGCTAGCGTGCGTAACAATAATAATGTGCTTCATTGAGCCGATGGGAGCACTCAAACGGCATCAAAAGCGCAACGTCGTGGTGTTTGTCATACCTCTCTATGTGTTCTATTATTGCTAAACCAATTATGTACAGGGAAGGCCCATTGACTTGCACTTTTAGTATATGTGTTAGCGGTTGTATCTGTTCGTGTCTTCGACTACATTCAGACATATGATGAATTTTCTTGTAGCGGCCAGAAGCAACTGTAATGCTTTTTGTGTGGCATATTAAAGCTTCCCTTTGACAAAAGAAAGTGCACTTAAAAGCAAACATAGAAAGCTGCAGAAAAGCTTAAGGCTATTGGAGATAATATATATGGTGGATACAGAATATACCTACACACAGTGCACAATATACAAAATGTATACAAAGAAAGCAAATTTGAAGACAAATATAAAAAGAAAGTAAAAATGAAATCATAAAAACGCAGAAACGTCATGACTTTAGTGCAGACGGTGTACGCTGGCTGCAGGGTTTCCCACGAATACATCAAGAACATGAAAAATATCCGAATCACAATATATAATGTTGTTGTAAGCCATCTGCATCCTTGGGAATGGCAATCACACAAATTGTGTGAGGACAAAAAAAAATTGTGTGAGGATAAAATACAAGAAAATCGGGGTAAAGTGCAAGATCTTTGTTTTCTTTTTTTGGGGGTAAAGGGGGGGGAGGGAAGGGGGTTTATTTTCATCCAATGCACATAATCATTTTTTTAAGTTCTTAGAAAGATGATTTTACTGCAAGAAGTTTTGCATTTTAAAATCTAAAATTTCCTTCCACAGAGGCCACGAAGGCCGCTCCATCGCACCGAGCGCAAGGCATGGAAGTCACTTCCTTGCTGACGCGACAGCAAAGGGAGCACCGGTGGCGGCCATGTTACGACACCCAGGCATCCCAGGGACGCCCGCGAGATTGACGTTCTCGGCTGGCGGACACAAGGATTCACCAGCTTCAAGACGAACGGCAACAACTCAGGAGTCACTCCACCAGTCGAGGGCCACCCTGGAGCTACTGCAGCAGCGGGCAAGTCTGCCCAGCTTTCTTCTAGGGTTCGCGCCGGAGTTGCCAGAACGTCGCCTCCGCCAGACCCATAGACCCGCCTTTCAGACTGGCTTGTGCTATGGGCCGAGACTGCATTGCCGGCTACTTCCCCAAAACCAAACTTTAAATGTTGCAGGTGCAGATTGTTTCATTTTTCACAGGCAGCTGAAACACAGTCACCAAAGCTACAATACACCGTTTTAGCTCACACGACGGACTGCAGCGGACACTACTAACGTCCCTGGATATTAACATCCAGGGACTTTAGACACTACGGGCCATTTTAGCCAATCCAGCGCCGTGAACGCATCACGTGACACATGACTACATGCCCCACGTGTCGCTGCACCCCAACCGAAGGTCACGTGACAATTGCACAGCAATGGATTGGCTTGGATTGGATCGTAGTACAGTGTGGTGGGATGGCCCCCATCCTGGTTGCTAGCTTGGCAGTAAAACTTGGTGGTTGGCAATATCCAGTCCCTAAGATTAAGAGAAATGCAATGTCACGTTTGTGCCAACAGTGCCGTGCAGCGTGCATCTACCAAACTTGATTTACAAAGAAGAGCTTGGGGGCTCCACTGCCGACATTGGCGTGCATGTGGGAGGAGCATGCAAATCGTGGCAGATTCTGTGATAGAGAGAATTAGACCTGCCGCAATAAAAACTGCAGAAAACGAAAACGACAGTAATGGGCATAGAATGTGTATGTTATGTATAATACATTTGGCTCAGACTAAGGGGCACTAAAGCACTTTTTGAGAATCTCCTTTTATGGCACAAACTCAGTCTATGTGTAGCAAAGTTGAAAGCTGAACCAGTTGGTACTTGTTGTACACGGTGATCAAAAACAGCGCAAAAGACAAGGTCAAAAGGGAATATGTACAACAGGACAAGCGTTGATGCTGCGATGGAACATTCGCGAGGAGGCGTAACATGACGTCTGGTCGCGGTTTCAGGAGGCAGAGGTGGCCACGCACAATGGTGTAATTTGGGGCTTTCTAGGGTGCGTAGGTCGAGTTTGTGCCATGCAAAGATGACATCAGAATCCACTTTAGTGTCCCTCCAACGTCGCCACTTACTGTTTCTCGTTTCTAGGTGGAGGCACGAGACAGGAGATTGAGCGTCTCTCCAGGCTGCTTCGAGATGGCATTCCCTATAAAGCGCTCTCGGAGAATGGGAAGTGCAGCTGCAAGCTACAGGTGAGGAGAGACCGATGCACATCGGTCCGCCCTGGAAAATGTACAACATAGACTGTAGTCACTAACAAGATAGACCCACCCGGACCCCCACTCCCAATGTCTGTAGCTTCGTTAAATAATTAAATAAAAAATACGAACGCCCGAGCGTTATTTCTTTAATACCTGACCTCTGCACGTGCTCATTGCCTCTCACTGTTCCGTGCACCCTCAAAGCTCACAAGACGCAGAAGCAATGTCGAGGGTAGGAAGCTTGCACTGGAGGCGGGACAACCAAAGGATCTCTATTGTTTTCATCCTGTCACTGACTGTAGTGTGGGCTTCATTATTCCGGGCAAACTTTTATAGGGTAGTAAACCGAAGCCTACGGACAGGAATGATGTAATGATTGTCGTTTAACGATCGCGATTTTGTGATTGTGCTCGTATAGTTTTTTTCTCCGCGCTCGTCTGCGACGTCTCAGGAGGAGGCTGCGCCAGACCCGAAGGTCACTCTTCCGGCAAGCCAGGCGCCGTGTCCCGAGCCACGGAAGCCCGTGGCGGCCCTCAAGCCGGCGAAACACATCCGTAAAGTCAACGTAAGTTCTGGGGTTTGACGCGCTTGGGCGTTTAAGTGGTGCTGAAGAACGTTCCCTTTGCAGTTTGGTCACCTGCAGCGCAAGGCAGAGCCGCTTGGCAAGGATTTGAAGCAAACCAAAAACGTGAGGAAAACTGTTCGTTCCTGCGAGCGGACTGTGAGAAAAAAGGGCTACCGGAAAACACTGGGTCAAGCGCCCACCCAAAATGGTCCTTTTGCAAGTAACGAGCGTTGTCCGAGTGGTTTTCCGCAAACTACTAACGGAGGGCAACCCAGCGTGCCTCTGCCTTTCAAGACACAATGGCATCGTGCCGTTGTATCGGGTTTCATTGCTCTTTATGCACCATGCTACCAATGCTCAAAAAGAAGCCTTAAAAAAAAGCATGACATGGATGAAGATAAGTGCCGACAACGTCGGCCCCACGGGACGAGCGCCCTCCGCAAATGGTGGCGGCGGAAGCGGAAGGGTCAGGGCAGAGGGTGTACTGATCCGCAGAGGCTTACTAGAGGAAGGTCCAATTGGAGATATAATCTTGAAAAACTGCGGGAAAAGCACTTGTTAGGTCCATGAGCAAAAATGTGCAAGGGGCACTGAGAGGACGGGCTTCACCGTTTCGCACCGAGATGCTTGGAGAAGCAACTGATGTGGAGGTGCATCGTCACAATCAGTATGACTGGAAACACTAGACGCGGCCTCTTTCTCCATCTACGGTCTCCGCGAGCCCTATTACATCTGGCAGTTTGTCAAAGGGTCCGAAGAAACCTCAACTTCACAGTCTATATCTAGTTCGGACCACGGCTCTCTCAAAAAGTGGCAGGTGCACCAAAGGAGGACAAAGGACCGTTTCAGCTCGTATTAAACGCTATGGTACCTTCGTTAGCTAGGTAAGCTCAAAAGTCTGGGGGTATGCACTTGATATCTGTCCTTCGCATGCTTGGTATTTGACAGTAATCAAACTTGTGACTTTACTATTGGGATCTTCTAAAAAGCGCAGAGACCTGCTAAAGCAGTGGTGCATCAACTAAAAAATGATGCAGGCCAAAAAAAAAACAATGTTTATTGGGAACTGCGCGGATTTCCAACATCTGGCAGACAGGTTTTCGATATCTGGCACCATCGCATTGGTTGCTGTCTTGAGCACATCTCGCAGTGTCATGTTCACGGGCCGCACAGAAAGTGCCGCATGATGTGCACCCCTGTGCTAAAGCTTTTAACTTTCGAAATTTAGTTGTGTCAAATGACCTGCCAAAGTTTGTGACTCACAGAACCTAGTCACGCGTTTTTCTTACGAGTTCACAGTTTTTGCACCGATCTTGTGCAGTAATGAGCGGTAAAAGCTGGCTTAACTGGTGCTAGTTTATGTATTGTGCATGCCTTTGTGTATACCTGTGTAACAGCCACTGCTTCATCTTGCAATTTTTAGGGTGTGAAGGCAGCGTGCCATTACTTTGCACCAGCATGGCAGCTTCTTCTGCATGCACCTCCGGATTGCGGAAAAGTAACTGAGAGGGAAATCTGTGTTTATGGACATGCACGATTGCACTAGTTCCTTAGAAATTTGAGCAGTGAAGCTGGTGCATTAGCAAAATTCTTTTAGATGCATAGCATTCATGGAGCCAGCCCCAAACAATGTCATGTCCATGAAGTGTAGCATCAATGGTAATTCATCGACATAAGGGCATTCACAGGATGTCATCAGCGTTTGAAAAAGTTAATTGTGACATCGTCATGTAAACAGGTCACGGTCTTAAGTCATCGGCATGGCAGTCGTGAATCAGGTAATAATACGGCACAATATTGTGATGTCACGTGACACTGCGATGCCCAGTGGTCGCAAGATGTAGGGTCACGTGACCATGCGCCTTTCTCATACCCTTGTGACGTCACTTCACAACATTAGTGCAACATTTGGTAGTGTCGGTTGATGTGATCTGACATCATGTTGTCACGGGAGACCCGTGAATGCCATATATTTGGAGTGCCTTTAGGATGTGCGAGAGACGAGCGGCTTTTTTATTGTGCCACCTCCTGGTCTCCTCGAAACTCCTTGTTGGACAAATCTGGCTCACTCGAGCTCCGGGCATACCCAGATGAAGGTAGGTGCCGACAACACCGGTCATACGGGACAGTGCCCTCTAAAAATGGCAACGGCAGGAAGAGAGGGCCAGGCCAGAGGGTGTACAGATGCGCGGAGGCTTATTTGGAAAAGCCCGACCTTCTATAGAGTTTTTTTTGGGAAAAAACAACAAAATGTGGTGGCTTTTCACCCGATCAGAAGCGCCTTGCAAGCAGTGCCAACGAAGATGTGTCCTGTGCGGAGAATGCCAAGTTCCGAGAGGTGCTGGAAGCTCTGCGGCTGGAGAAGAGGACGCTCCAAGAACGGGTGCAGCAGATGGCTAGCAATGGTGCGTCAAGACTTCTCTTTTCGCACAAACAGAAAGACTGGTGTACGATTTCATAGTCGCGGGCACATGTGCCACCCTCCGATATCGCAGAATGCAAAAACAAGTAAGCCTCTTCCAACGGCGTTTAGAGTTTAAAATATGAGCTTTTGAAGTCTTGCCATCCACACTATTTCTGAAAGGGGTTGAAGTTTGGCATGGTGCTGAACGAGCCTCAGAGCTCTAGGATTCGTCAGATACTAGAGCTTTCTGGAGTTGGAGCCCTCTGCACTCATTTAAGCTAGAGCTCTCGCTAGAACTCTCACAAGAGCTATGCCTCTCACTAGAGGCAGAGCCCTTAGCTAGAAAGAGCAAAGTCGCTAGAGGTAGAGCCCTCAGCACTCAGTTGAGCTAGAGCTCTCACTAGAGCTAGAGCTCTCTTTAGAGCTAGAGTTCTCACTAGAGCAAGAGCCACCATGGCTAGAGCTCTGGAGCTACAGTAAGCAAACTTACTAGAGTTAGAGCCATTAGCGCTCAGTTCAGCTAGAGTGGGCATAATCACTGGAGCTAGTCAAACTAAAGCTTGTGAAATTTTTCGACAGCCACTTCGTAACCGGACAGATGCAACTAAACAAATAGAATCGCTTCATTGATTGAGAGGCGTCACCATCGAGTCTCTCTTTGGAGAGTGACCTGAGAGTGATGAAGGACGTGTCGGCTTCACTCAAACATTAAGGAAGCTAAGAGTACTGACACGAATTGTTCTGCACAGGCTGCGATTTATGCGGAGAACTGCCCTTTAGTTCATTTCAGTCGAGATAAACAGACACTAACAATTGCTTCAATATCTAAAGATCTTCCCCATTTCTCCGCTTCCCAGAACGTGAGCTTCTGCGTGAAATGGAACGGCTGTGCAAAGAGCAGCACAAGGATCCGGCTCCGAAGGACCCAGAGTCCGACGGGCTACAGGCTCTAGTCCGTTCTTTGGAGAGGGAAAGAGACCACTACAAGGAGGAGCTGGTACAACTCCACCAAACCCTCGAGTCTGGCAACCTGCGACCCAGGAACGGAGCCCCGACCTCCACTCACGGGAGCTCCGAGAGCCAACAGACTCTGCCGAAGGCAAGCTGAACCGTGGTCCACAGCGCCGACAAAGCATTCTTTAAATCTTCGCGTTGCATCAACCAGGTATAGGTATAGAAATTTTGCCGGATGCCATGTTGCTGGACTTCCGCCAAATGTCTTTCTATGCGCGGAGGCAATGTTTTTCAAATACCCGTTGCAGTTCGTTCACGTCATGATTGACTGCACCAGCCGTAGAAGTCAGGCCTATAATGGAGCGCTGGCTGGTGCTCAATTTTCACACGTACCGGTCTTCGTTCGAACTCAAGACGAGCTGGCGATCAGGAAAATGACCCGTCGGCGGCCAAAAGGCTCCGGCAGATGCCGCCAGAGCGACTTCCGAGAGGGAAAAGAGGAGTAAGGCACGTGTTTACACGTCCCAAATACGTCCCTGGTCGTGCATCGTACTTGCCGGGTTTTGTCGTCAACGGAACCTGTTGCCATGCCTGTGCATTTTACCAACACCAAAAACGACGCCTATAACTACTGAGCGTGTGCACGCAAACTAGTGGCAAAAATGACAGACGCCGTTTGTCAACGTGGCGGGGCGGGGCTCACCGAAAGTCAAAGGGTGTTTTGTAAGACCGGCCAATAGTGAAATGTCCGTGCTGTCGCAAATTAACGGCGGCACCCATTTTGGCAGCTTGCGTGGTATTACAGGCTCGTACCAAAGCATGGAGGTGAAAATCTGCGCGGCCATTTTTCCGCAACAGTAAGTTTGGGGCATCTTTGGAAGTAGCCAAAATTCATTTTGGAGCAGCGAAAACAATCTTTCGGAGCACAAGTGCGCACTTTATTCTCATTCATTCCACCGCAAATACTAGATTAAAGTTAATAATTTGGCCTGTCCAACTAAAAGACGACTCCGTTTCTTTGCCTTCTCACCTACGTGCAACTACCCGTTAGCATCCGTCGTAGAGCACGATTAAATCACAAAATTTAAGTACCGTATGCACAAAAATGACATCGAGGCGCCTGCCGTAACTCTCCGTCCCAGGAGCGTAGTCCCGGTCCTGTGCCGACGGGAAACTCGTCGGGAGGACCGTCCTGGCTCCAGGAAGAGGCTGCACGACTGTCCGCACTGGTGGGAGAACTCTCCGAGCACAGAGACCAGCTCCAGGTCGAAAGGGACAGGCAGACAAAACAGCTGGCCGCCCTTCAGGAAGAGATCAGGAAGAGGGTGAGGCTTCGCTGCGGGCGTGTTCTCTGGGGCCACCCGAGCTAAACTCATTTTTGAAACTTGGGCTCTGCTCTTCCCGGCATGCCATTCATTACCTCTGTATTCAAAATAGTTGTTGAAATTACGGCGAATGAAGGTTGTGCCAAAACCGACATTCCAATTTTTCCACACTTTCTAACGGGGTCACATCATGTGTTGTAACATTTGCAGGTCGAGAAGGCAATCTAGAAAACGCAAATTGTTTAGTTTTCTTGTTATTTCTCTGGCGTGAGTTCTTTTAGCTTTTATTTTACACCATCAAACTTCTTGTAACCCGTTTTCAGTGTTGCCTTATACAGTTGAACCTCAATTTAACGAAACGCGATTTTATGAATTTTCCGATTTGAAGAAGGAATTCAGATTCCCTGCGCAGCCTATGGCCGCAAAATGTCTTTCTCGATTTTACGAAGTTCCCGATTTAATGAAATAATTGGCGGGTCTTGGTGACTTCGTTAAATCAATGTTCAACTGTACATCTAAGCTAAAAAAAGTGAGGATTAAATTTTAAAATTTAATAGCCTCGCAACAAAAAAAATATTATCTTGACCTGGAATTGTGGTCATCTAGTTCAGATGTGTCTATTAAACTTAGTTAAGATATCATCTCTCAACAAAAGTGAAACGGCAAATCTATTTTGCCCTCATACAATCTTGCTCAAGTTACTGTTTTTTAGTTTGGTCTACCGCGTTCCGAGCAAACTTAGATTGTCTTCATTTATTCCCTATTTTAAACAATACAATATATTAAACGTAAGAAAGCTACACAAATACAAAATGTCCCTCGAAGTTTGATGTAAATTTCGACTAGACAAATTATTGTTTACCTCACAGTACCACACAAACGTTGGCCCATATAACTTAAGGCAAAACTTAATAATAATAGTTTAAACTGGTTCACACACAAATTATGGAAAGCAGAGGTTAAGTTTTCTGATATCAGACCATTTAAATCAATACCCAATTATTTTAGATATTCTAAACAATACCCAATGGTTAAAAAATTATAAAATACATAATATTTACAAAGTAATAAAGCCACCACGATATATTTTGTAAATTTTTGAAGAGCTATGATGTATGCCAGTATATTGCAAAAGTGCGTAATTGTTTGAAGCAAAATGTATACAGTCAAGCCCGACTATATGGAACCTGTTTACATCGAACTAACCCTTATATCGAAATATTTTTGTGCACAGTAATGTTACAGTGACAATATATAGCAAAAACTATGGTTACATCGAACAAAAATAGCAGCCACTACCGATATATCGAACTGCCAAGTTTGATCTGCAAGCTGAGCTTTCCCACAAAGCAAGCAGCCGCATTGGGGAAAACCAACTTGCAAAACACGCTAACTTTTTTTTTTCCTTGGGCAGTTGCATTGTTTGCTTGGAAGGAAACAAAAAAAAAATTCTCTTTCGCAGAGGGAGCGGGGAGAGAGCATCCGTCGATAAGCGTAGAAAAATATTGTTATTGCGTATGCAATGAAGAAAAAGCAGCAGAAGATGTAAGACTATTTCATTGTGCAATATGTCAGCAGAAAGTGGTTTTTTGAGAGTAAAATTTATTAAAACTTTTATATCGAATTACCCGCTATATCGAACTGGTAAACGATTTTTATGCGAGTTCGATATAAACAGGTTTTACTGTAGTATATCTGTTTAGCAAATTTCTGTTTCACCTGCTGCTTGTTTTTGTTTTGTAATGACTTATATTCTATACTGTAGCCATGTTTGTATCCGCCGCTGCTGAGGGGGTCACTTGACATAGTCACGTGACATCATCATGTCACGTAACAGAGTGTCACGGTGGCACGTGTGACATTGGTGTCGCACGACGCTAAATCGGCAACGCTAATTGGTGTCTGTCGCGCTAAATTTGTTAAGTTCAGAAAAACTTACAAATAAACGCTCAGCACGGCCCGGAACACTGCACGTTACACGTCTTCCAACTTCGTCCGTAAAAATGAAGATACAATACATTCCTTTTACTTTTTTATTTTAGGTTTTGTCTTATTTGAGCCATTGAATGTGCCGAATCAATTGGTTCGCCGAATCCCAGACTTCCTAGTCTATTGGGACAGCGGGTGCGAGAAACTTTGAGCCCAGTTTGGGAGTCGTAAGGTCGCCAGCTCTGGACGCTTTTAATTCGAACATCCACTGCGAGTTTCCAATAACCAGATCTGTTACAGTTCCTGTCAAAATGAGAACAATGGGACATCTCTTTCGAATGCCCCACCCCCAGCACGCGCTCGTGCACGCTCCAGGCTCGCAGGACAATGAAGCGTCGTCGAAAGTGGGAAGCCGGCGCCGGAGGCGGGGCAACCGAAACTCCTTCGCGTCGTTTTCACCTTGTCGGCGACTGTTAAGGAGCCCGCCGAGGTTCAAGTTCGACCAAGTGCGACTTTCTTGAACTCCCCAACGTGAAGTTCGACGGAAGTTCGACTCTCGTGCACATGCGCAAAAATTTGAAGACGAGCCGACGCCATCTGGCGGAGGAAAGGTGCAATATTGGCTGGATGTATCACTTCACTGGTTCGCATTACTAACTAACGAAAGCATTAGTAGTACCTCTGTATGATTTTATATCCTGTAAACATCGGTAACCATTTCATAAAATGTGAAACAAAACTACTTTCTAAGAGAGATTACAAGTATGTACTTTCTAAACTTTGGTTCCCAAAATTTGAAATCTTCGTGAAAAAGCTAGGCAACACTGTCCATCAGTTGAACTTCATCAAACTTTCCAAAACGTCTGAACCAGTCGAACGGTTCGACAAACACTAATGACTATAAAAAAAAAAGAAAAAAGAAGGCAAAGACGGCCAGCCATATTTGTTTTATCAGAGCCGGTATGTATTAGTAGAAAAAAGGTATATTATATTTGCATTCTTTTCTTTAGGACAGAGAGATGAAGAACACGGAGCTCACCTGTAAGGCCACGGAGGGTCACGTTGAGTACGCATATTTCCTTTTCCCCAGCCATCACCCTGGTTGCGGGTTAAGAAAAGCAGGATAAGCTCTTCCCACAAAGCCCTCTACTCTTTCTATTTTAGCGGAGAAAATGCCGGAGAGCAGGCAAGTGGACTCGCCTCCTCTTTTGCCGGTTCTGCAGCATTCACTTTGCTCAACCGGAAAGAGCAGAGGGCTTTGCAAGAGGAGCTTGCCCCACTTTTCTCAACCCGCAGCAGAGTACAGCGCACGTTCTGACGAGGCCCCCGCGTCTCATCTGCTTCTCTGCAGCAAACTCCAGGGCAGCGTTCGCGCGAGAGAGCAAGAACTGGCGAGACTTAAGCTTCGGATCCAAGAGCTGGACGACGACGCCAGATCCGCACACGCAGAGATATCGCGGCTCGTCCGGGAGAACGGTCAGCTGAGGGACAACCTCACGCTCGTCGCTAAAGAGCACCAGGTACGGTCGCTGCGTCGGACGGCGACAGGAGCAGCGTTTTTCTTTGTTTAGATTTTTAAGGCTACGAGCACGGGCTCATGGCTTTGGGAGGTACCCCTCTTTTCGCATAGCACGGCGTAAAGCGCACCTTCATGTTAGAAGCGAGGTGTTCGTAAAGCAGGTGCCCACCCGAAATTTGGAGATTGTCCCGAAAAACTGGGAGGTATAGTTGCTCGTTGGCTCCAAGAGCAAAAATGCGGAAGGGGCTAGAAGGATCGGTGGCAGAACGCGTTACTGCGCCTCATCTCAGAGCGCGTGGAGCGAAAGCTCGCGCCGCAGAACCCAGGGACCCTGGGTTCAATCCCCACCCCCGCCAGTTTCGATCTAGATGAGCATCGTAGTGGCGTGCAGTCGTGCATCGCCACCGTGTGGTGCACGTTAAAGTCCCCGGGCTAGCGCTGGTACTGCACTGGCTAACTTTTCCATCTACAGAGGAGACAGCAGATGCCCGCTCGGGCTGACTAACTTTCCCTGTGTAAACACACACGCAATGCAATCTTCCGACATATAAGTTGCGATCGTTTTCCCAAATTTCTGTCGACTCGATCCTCTTATGCTACAGTGTAACTTAGGTATATGCATCTTTTTCTATAAGTATGGACCGTGTAAAATGTAGGCCATATCTACATTTATGGCACGGGAGGAAGGGCAGAGCACCCACCGTCCGAAATGTGGCACCGTAGGTTCGCGGCTTCGGGCCTGCTATCCATAACTAGGAGTGACTTGCACAAAGATGCAACTTATAGACCAACTTTTTTTGTAAAAACGATCTCATTTATAGACTGGAAGATATGGAAAATAAGGACACACGCGCTACGGTAGGTTTCTCCGCTTTTAACCGGGGGGGGGGGGGGGTGGCTTGGAGAAGCGGCTGACAAGGGCGAGCACATCATTTAGCCGAGTACCGTAATATCCCGAGTCATCGCCCACCCCTGCCGCCTGAAATTCATAGAAAAAGTGGGGTGGGCCATGTCTCGGTGGGTGAGCACAAAAAGTTAATAAAAGCGGAGAAAGCCGCCCAGTTTTCTCTCCGTATCTAAGCGCTGCTACGCAACAGATACATTAAACTCAAAACTCAATTTAGTTTTATTGTTTTATAGAAAAAATGCTCACGAAAGAATGTTGTACTACCGCGAAGTCCATTGCTTGCATACGCGCTAGGAACGCCACCGATCTGCATAGGGCACGAACGTTTGTTCCGTGAAAACACGTCACCACTATGTTCTCCTAGTTAGTAAAAAAAAGAGAAGAAAAGAAAAGAAAGAAAATTCCGCAAGAAAATAGAAAAACCAACCAGGCGCATCAAGCGAGCGAGCGAGCGGACCAAAGAAGCGACGAAGAGCGATGCTGGGAAAGCGGAAAAGCCGGCGATCGCGTGGCAAATACTTTGGCGTCGGGCCAAGTCGGGCGCCTCGTCAATCACAAGCTCTTGCGCAACTTTCCTGTTTTGCGTACATGCGTGCGTCTGTGCACGGCGTGCTATCAATAGGGGTTTGGGACGCTCTACTAACGTCTGTGTAGGGCGTTCCAAAGCTTTATTTACCTGTTGGCTTTGTCTAAAACATTGCACAACCGCGGTCGCGACGTGCGGGGAGAAGGAGCGGGTTCGCGGCGACCTTATCGGCGGAGACAGACTTCGACCTTACACTCCGCGGTTACATCCCAAAATATGGGCGTACGCTTACCTCGCGATTCCTGACTGGGTTAATGCTTGTGTTATCTTTCCGATTCTTTTTTTTTTGTCGGATCGATATTTTCGTAAGCAAAACAAACTTTTATTTTGTTATCTTCATCGTTCTCTTTTCGCATGGATACACTACCACTCGGAGTCGCTCACGCGAAAAATGCGTAAGCAAAGAGAGGGCCTTTCTCTTTGTTTTACTTGTCACGGACGTCCTCAAATCCTCCAACTGTAAGGTCCGCGGCCGCGTCATTAGGGTAGGATGAGTGTTTGCAGATCGCGGAGTCCGCGTTGGGGTACTTGAAAGGGTGGGCGATGACTCGGTGTTTTTTTAGAAATCGATATTGGTCCATAAATTGGTTGGGGTGGGCGATGACTCGGGGATGGGCGATGACTCGGGATATTACGGTAGGCTCAAAAGTCCCGGGTCAGCACTTTACTATTTATTTTTCGCTTAGTTTTCAAGAGTTTCAGAAGAAGTGGGAGGCGCTTGTCTTGATCCGGGGTCATGCTCGGTATTTTACACTGCAGTTGATACGCAGATCGTGGCTACAATGGACATTTTTCTCCAGTCAGCCTCCGTACAGGCGTACATTCTCTCCCCGGCCTCGTTTCCCACCATCGCCATTTATTGAGGGTGCGGTCCCGCACGACCGACTTTGTTTGCGGCACCTACCTTGGTGCATAGTATATTCAGTCTTTTTTGAGCACTTAGTAGTAAGGGGCATAAAAGCGATGAAATCCCATGCAACGGCACAATGTCAATGTGCTCTGACAAATGGAGGCACGTTGGGCTGCCCCTCATATGTAGTTTGCGGACAGACTTCCAGATGGCGCCCGTCACTCAAAAAGGTCCACCTACTGTCGTGGAGCGCGTCACTTGAAATGTCAAAGAGATGTAGGGCCAGCGTTTTCGTGCGCTAAGCGTGGTTTCGACGTGCAGAACATGGCAGCGGACCTGGACAATGCCGTGCAGCAGCGGGAAGAATTCAAGATTCAGATCCAGGAGTATGTTACGGAGGTGGCGAGAGTGCAGGAGCTCCTCCAGTTGAAGGTGGGGCAAACGAAACAGTCCAAATACAATAAACGACTTTTTTGCGAATTCAGTATTTAACAAGTTTAGCAAAGGGTGGGTTTGGGGAATACTTTGTGGGCTCAAAATTTCTCCATTCGGAGTCATAAGCTACATGAATTTTGCACGAAAATTATAGATCCTTGCAAAGACTAAGTTTACAGTAGTCACTATTTTCTTTTTTTTAACATTAATGGTATACTAATAGGTGTTCTTTTCAAGGTTGTGCACTTTCTTGAGCTTGAGAGTGTTTTTTTCTTTTGCAGAATGAGTAATGTGCAATAAGCCAATTTGTGTCTCATCATGTGTAGATTGATTTAGAGAAAAAAGTTGGTGCGGGGGTTATCCAGTATTGCTTTTTCAGCAGCTCAGGAATTGATCAATAATGGTGCTTGGTATTTGAAAAAAATACAAGCTACATCACATATTATAATACTGTGGACTGGGTTGCTTGTGGGCCACTCAACTCGCATTAAGTCATCGGCAGGCATGAGCAGGCCATCTTGCAAACAAAACATATGTCACATTTTTTTTTATGCTATAGAAACTGAGGTTTTATAGCTTCAATAAGAATTGCATTAATACTAAAATTAGCTTTTATTTAGCCTTGAAAAATGAAGCACGCCCTGGTTGAAGTTGGCCGACTGCCAAATACCTATGCCATGAGCTCCCTGGGCCACACAAAGCTACCGTAAAATTTAAAAAAAAACAGCGAAGGAAAAAATACAAGTGACAGGAAGGAGGACTTCAAGATGCTTCGCAAAAAATACACCAGCTGCCAAATCTTATAAAAAAAATATATATATAAAAGGAGAGTGTGGCTGTTTTAGACACAGCATAGCATCCCTGGAAGGCTGAGACTGGAGCTAGTGTCACCTGCATTCCTCATAAAATGCGGTTCTGCATATGACAGTTTGATCTATAGATTAAAATGAAACTACACATATTTTAGACTGCCTGCTCGACCGACCTGCTGGTGTTTCAATGTCGCGCCACTGGAAAGCAAAGAAAAATTGGAATGTTGGCATTGGTATCGTCTTTATTGCTATTTTTTTTTATAACTAGTACTGTTGTGCGAATGTTAGAATAATCGAATAGTACGCTATTCAATATTCGCTTCGAGATGTACTGCTGTATTAATATTTTTTAAAGTGTTGATCACGAAAGGTTCGCCCCGTTGAGCACGGGCTAACCTGCCGGCGCTCAACGGGCAGGTTAGCCTGGCATGCATCGGTATACGTGTTGAGCAAAGATGCCCTGACAACCTGCATCAATCATACGTGATTGAAGAAAAGATATTTGCATATAGCAAGAATATTTATAAATCCCTCGATTAGGTACAGCTGGATATCTCTATAGGCTTAATTTTATGTCAAATACTTGCCATCCCAACGTGGGCATTGGGCTTGTGCAGGCCGCTCCCAATAAATATAGTTAACTCATCTTAAGAATGGACAAGTGGAACCTTGGCAACATCCTTCACAAGTTCAGCTTGGGCTTTGTTTAAAAGGAAGCTACGGAGCTTCTTGAAAAAAATGAGTTAGAAGTGAATTCTAGTGTATTTTTACCCCGTGAACCCGAATACCCAAACCATTTGCTGCGCAAGTATTGTTAAACGCAAGACAAACGCGAAAGAGAGTCGCTGTGCGTGACGTCATAGACGGATCTTTTGGCTGCCCAAGGCTAGGGAGGCGGGGCTTCAGCCCTATTTTGAAATTGCTCGTATGGCTCTCTGGTGCGTCGCATTGAAATATACGTAATATCCCGAGTCATCGCCCAACCCCTGCCGCCTGAAATTCATAGAAAAAATGGGGTGGGCCATGTCTCGGTGGGTGAGCACAAAACGTTAATAAAAGCGGAGAAAGCCGGCCAGTTTTCTCTCCGTATCTAGCGCTGCTACGCAACAGATACATTAAACTCAAAACTCGATTTAGTTTTATTGTTTTATAGAAAAAATGCTCACGAAAGAATGTTTTAGTACCGCGAAGTCCGTTGCTTGCTTACGCGCTAGGAACGCCACCGATCTGCATAGAGCACGAACGTTTGTTCCGTGAAAACACGTCACCACTATGTTCTCCTAATTAGTAAAAAAAAAGAAAGAAGAAAAGAAAGAAAATTTTGCAAGAAAATAGAAAAACCAACCAGGCGCAACGAGCGAGCGAGCGCAGCGGACCAAAGAAGCGACGAAGAGCGATGCTGGGAAAGCGGAAAAGCCGGCGATCGCGTGGCAAATACTTTGGCGTCGGGCCAAGTCGGGCGCCTTGTCAATCACAAGCTCTTGCGCAACTTTCTCGTTTTGCGTACATGCGTGCGTCCGTGCACGGCGTGCTATCAATAGGGGTTTGGGACGCTCTACTAACGTCTGTGTAGGGCGTTCCAGAAAAGCTTTATTTACCTGTTGGCTTTGTCTAAAACATTGCACAACCGCCGGTCGCGACGTGCGGGGAGAAGGAGCGGGTTCGCGGCGACCTTGCTCGGCGGAGACAGACTTCGACCTTACACTCCGCGGTTACATCCCGAAATATGGGGCGTACGCTTACCTCGCGATTCCTGACTGGGTTAATGCTTGTGTTATCTTTCCGATTCTTTTTTTTTTTTTGTCGGATCGATATTTTCGTAAGCAAAACAAACTTTTATTTTGTTATCTTCATCGTTTTCTTTTCGCATGGATACACTACCACTTCGGAGTCGCTCACGCGAAAAATGCGTAAGCAAAGAGAGGGCCTTTCTCTCCGTTTTACTTTGTCACGGACGTCCTCCAACTGTAAGGTCCGCGGCCGCGTCATTTGGGTAGGATGAGTGTTAGCAGATCGCGGAGTCCGCGTTGGGGTATTTGAAGGGGTGGGCGATGACTCGGTGTTTTTTTCGAAATCGATATTGGCCCAAAAATTGGGGTGGGCGATGACTCGGGGATGGGCGATGACTCAGGATATTACTAATTGTGATATCTGTTATTCTAAAGGCCAAATTAACGCAATTCAAGCGTTTTTTCTCAAATGTAGAAGTGCCCCATCTTCCCTTTAAAGGGGCCCTGCAATCATATTTAAAGGGGCCCTGCAATGGCTTTTTTACTGGTTTTTAATTTGCACCGAACCTGAGCGCACTGAACGTAGTAACTTAATGACACTTTTCTTTTCTCGAATTTCGCTTTATTTTAAAAGTTATAGGCAAATTAAAATTACAAAAACAAGCAAAAAATAACCTCCTTCATGACGTCCTTGGTTGCTTGAGTGGCCGTGAACTAGACGAGGGATGGTGAGCTGAGCGAGCGCTCACGGCTGCCGTACTTCGTGTCGACGGCGCGAGAGGGCGCCACTAAAGCGTGTTCTGGATAGGCTGCATGTAGCGGGCAGCTAGAGCGGCTCTCATTGCATTTGCTGCGCGATTAAACACAAATTCGGCATGACACTTCATTGGCCACAAACGACAGCAAACACGGGGTAAAGATCAGTTCAGAATGGGAGCCACTTCGCGCTGCCATACCGCGAAACGGCCAAACCGCCAGACAAAGCTGCTCACCGAAGGCCTTGGGAACGCTCCAGAGCCGGTCGGGTCCTTCGGTCCCTACGGCCGCAGCGCCGCCGCGTACATCCGGGACCTTTCCGTGTCGGCGCCTGATCCCACTACTCCTTTCTAGTATGCGCCGCCTTTTCCACCGCTTGGTGGCGGGTATGTCGACGGATCATTTCTTGTTTCCGTACTTTATAAACTGCATTTGTTTCTTTTCTGATCTAAAATACTGAACAAAAACTACTTTTATAAATAATTGAAACGGTTCGCGCCACTTATATTTTGTATTTCGACTAAAAAGAAGCTTTCAGCGGCTCTGACCAGTAGTAAGCCCAGGACCTAAGACGTCACATTACGCGCGCTTTCGGTACCACGGGTCGCCCCCGTCGGTGGAGGAGGTTTCCGCGTCGTCCGGTTAAAATATGACGCACTGATATTTAGTTACTCTCTCCGTGCCCGCTGGCTTGCCCGAACCCCAAGAGACGTGGAAACCGCGAAAAATGTGGACGCTTAATTATGATTGCAGGGCCCCTTTAAGCGTCTACCTTTTTGCGGTTTCCACGTCTCTTGAAGTTCGGGCAAGCCAGCGGGCACGGAGAGAGTAACTAAATATCAGTGCGTCATATTTTAACCGGACGACGCGGAAACCACCTCCACCGACGAGGGCGACCCACGGTACCGAAAGCGCGCAAAATGTGACGTCTTAGGTCCTGAGCTTACTACTGGTCAGAGCCGCTAAAAGCTTCTTTTTTGTCGAAATACAAAATATAAGTGGCGCGAACCGTTTCAATTATTTATAAAAGTAGTTTTTGTTCACTATTTTAGATCAGAAAAGAAACAAATGCAGTTTATAAAGTACGGAAACAAGAAATGACCCGTCGACATACCCGCCACCAAGCGGTGGAAAAGGCGGCGCATACTAGAAAGGAGTAGTGGGATCAGGCGCCGACACGGAAAGGTCCCGGATGTACGCGGCGGCGCTGCGGTCGTATGAACAGGAGGATCCGACGGGCTCCGAGCGTTCCGAAGGCCTTCGGCGACAAGCTTTGTCTTGGGGTTTGGCCGTCTCGCGGTATGGCAGCGCGAAGTGGCTCCCATTCTAAACTGATCTTTACCCGTGCTTGCTGTCGTTTGTGGCCAATGAAGTGCCATGCCGAATTAGTGTTTAATCGCGCAGCAAATGCAATGAGAGCCGCTCTGGCTGCCCGCTGCATGCAGCCTATCCAAAACATGCTTTAGTGGCGCCCTCTCGCGCCGTCGACACGGAGTGCGGCAGCCGTGAGCGCTCGCGATGAGCCCACTACCCCTCCTCTGGTTCACGGCCACTCAAGCAACCAAGGACGTCATGAGGGAGGTTATTTTTTGCTTGTTTTTGTAATTTTAATTTGCCTATAACTTTTAAAATAAAGCGAATTTCGAGAAAAGAAAAGTGTCATCTAAGTTACTACGTTCAGTGCGCTCAGGTTCGGTGCAAATTAAAAACCAGTAAAAAGTCCTTGCAGGGCCCCTTTAAGCATGTTGTACAGTCGAATCTCATTAATTAAAACACGAGGACCGAAAATTTGTTAGAATAAAGCAGTTTGAATTACCAGGAGTTTCCTCCCGTAGGGACGCATCGGATGGGTCCTGCATGTTAGTTCGAATTATCCGCAAGTTTGCATTAAGAGAGTTTGAATAAACGAGATTCGACTGTGGTAGTGAAAGGCTAAACGAAACTATTCAGTATTCTATTCTAAAATATTCGGCCCACTATTTGCTTCAAACCCAGAACCGACTATTCGCACATCCCTAATAACTAGTATTTTGAATTAAAAGACTAAACAGCATGCCGGGAAGAGTAAAGCCTGGGAATTTAGAGAACATAGTTTGGGTAGCTCTAACTCGCACAACACAGCTCGGGGCTACAAGTGCACGGAACACAGATTCCCTGCCCCGCACATTGCTAGGACCAGGAACGGACGGACCTGCTCGAGCAATACGGGTCTTTGGTGGCAGCCAACGCCGACCTGCGGGCGCAGACGGAACAGAGCCAGGCCAAGCACAGCAACGGCCGAGCAGAGCTTCGGCGTCTGCAGGAGCAGACGGCTCAGGTGAGGTGCCCAGCGCTTCAGCGGCTGTAATCTCTTTCCCCCAATGTTGCCACTCCTGTGTCAATTTCTTTACGGATACAAAGGTACTGGGGTCAAAGCTTTCTGTTATGACAGAAAAATTAATTCTGAGAAAACAGGAAGAACTGTTCAGAACTTTCCTTCAAACCGACCGCAAATGCAAATTCGAACCGACGCAAGGAATAAGCATGCTGTTTCCAGAAATAATATAATTAGAATGTATGTAGTCGAACCTCGATATATCGAACTGCGCGGTGATGGCGAAATAGTTCGATATAGCCAGAATTCGATATATTAATCACATCAAGAACGCGTCAAAAACTTAAAGTGCGTGGCCGTCCCGCTCCGCGCAGCGCCGACCGACCGCAGAGGCGGGAGCAGCCGCGTGTCGTCTGCTACGGCGCGCTGCCGTGCCGCTCAGCTTGCGGGAGCTGGGAAATCTCGCACTCGAAGGCTGAATTAAAATATCGAACTCCGTCACCCCAAACAGCCCGCGCTCTTTTGACAGGCGGCGAGCTTTCCCGCAACACCCTCGGTGTTGCGGGAAAGCAAACCTCGGCAACGTCTTTGCTTCCCGCAACACCCTCGGCAACACCGAGGGTGTTGCGGGAAACCTCGCCGCCTGTCAAAAGAGCGCGGGCTGTTGCGAAGACGTTGCCGAGGTTTGCTTTCCCGCAACACCGGGGGTGTTGCGGGAAAGCTCGCCGCCTGTCAAAAGAGCGCGGGCTGTTGCGAAGACGTTGCCGAGGTTTGCTTTCCCGCAACACAGAGGGTGCTGCGGGAAAGCTCGCCGCCTGTCAAAAGAGCGCGGGCTGTTAGGGGTGGCGGAGTTATTTTATGCCCGACCCCGTTCGAAATAAAAAATGCATGCGATTTTCCGCGTGATATAGAAAGCGTTCGATATAGGCAATAATTCTATATATCCGTGTTCGATATATCGAGTCTTGACTTAGTGTGCAACTTATAAAAAAAAATTTCAAATCTTTTTTTAATAATATTTTTTTAGATTAAAGCTTTTTTATTGAAATTGCCTATGTTTTGTCATTGTTTTAGGTGTTTGAATAAGACCCATGAGTCAGAACTAGTTCATGTACTGCACGAAGTAGTTCTTGCCAAATTTGGTTGTCAGTGGAAGGAAGTACCGTAAAATACCGGGCAAGCGCCCACTAAAAATTTGGAGATAATCGCAAAAAATGGGGGATGGGCGCTTGCCCGGTCATCAATCTTGCATGTAAATGTACTGCGCATATTTTCTCAGATCTTTGAAATTTGAATATGGGCGCTTAGTGTGGTATGGGCGAATGCACGGTATTCTACGGTATGTTGTTTTGGGATTTGAAATGTGTACGTCTTCATAAAACAACAGCAAGTGAATCTAAAATTCTCCCACATGTTTTCATTCACCACGTAAAAGAGTAAATCAGTAATGCTTCATGAGAAGCCATACTTCTTTTAATACAGTCCTTGAGGTGAATAAAAGTATTGTAAAGTGATTGTTTAGGTTGCAAGGCTCATTTGAACGATTCCGAAAAATATGTCTGTTTCGAGGTCGACGTCACGAAATAGAAGCCTTTTGGAATCGCTACCAACTCGGTATGCATATAATGACTCAAATATTGCATAAAAATGTTCTCTTCTTTTTGGCGAGAATTCTTTAAGTGTCCGTTGTAAGGCTGGTTCATGCACTTGCGATCGCTTACGACCAGAGAAGCTTAAGAACCAGTTGTGGCGTAGTCAGTCGTAGTCAAACGCAAATGTGTGAACCAGATAGCATGTGGCGTGCAGTACGAGGCCACGGCAGCCAAACAGGAGGAACGGCTGAAGATCCTCGAGGCTTCCACGTCTTCATTGGAGGAAGCCCTGCAGCACAGCGACGCCGACAGACAAAGGCTGCGCGAAGAGCTGCAGCGGAGCACAGAGCTGCGTTCGAAGCTGGGAGAACAGCTGAAAGAACTGCAGAAGCAGCTGGCGGAAGAGCAAGCCACCAACCATTCGGCGAGTTTTGTTTCGTTAGCTTGCAAACACTTTGTGTTGGACGCCAGCAAACAAACACGAGCAGATCAGAACGACATCATTCTAAGCTCGTTATAACAGACCTTGATTTTGACCAAGATTTCGGTCTGCTGTAAAAGGAGTATGTTGTATAAACATATGAAGTAGAGTCAATGGTATGTAGAGGAAAACCAACCGAACTTCACAAATCGGTATGTTAAATCCAAATGTCTGTTATAACCAGGTCTGTTGTAATGAGCTTAGACTGTATGTTGTCACAGACGTCAAATGGTATACTCCGTCTCACCATAACTTGGCCAACGGCAAAGGCTGCGGTCCCAGCGAGCAAATGCGGAGAGCAAGCCGCCTGATTTTTGCGCAGGAGTTGCGGTGACGTCAGAACGACGCCGAGTTCTGATTGGCTTTGATTGAAGGGATAGTGGGTAGACCTCAATGCTAGATGCCTTGAGGTCTGCCCACTATTTTCTTCCAATTAGCCAATGAGAGCTCGGCGTCGTTCTGACGTCACCGCAACTCTCTGAGCAAGAAGCAGACGAACGTCGGAGGGAGACCCTTGAATATAGTCTATCTCACTAGTTACGCGCAGTGCTGTCAAAGCCACAAGCAGGGAGAGAATTTTGAGCGACGGGCTAATCATAGAGGGGGACAAAAGCGACGACCGAGACACATTAGAGGGTCAGGGTAAGAGGGGAGTTCCCCTTCCCCTACTGCATGGGTTACACTCTCCTTCCTTTGGTAAGTGCAGTCACATGCTTCATCTCCACCACTCTGATTGGCTCAAAGTACCAAAGCCCCTTTGAACCAATCAAGTTTCGGTGAAACAAAGTATAAACGAGTGTAGTATAAAAATACATGTATGAGCAAGACGAACTTGCGCCTCTCAGTCGAAACAAAAGGAATATACGTCTTGTGTCGGCAACAGAAGCGTAGCTGACCCAAAACAACGTGTTACACCCGCTTTATAGGTGCTGAATGTTCAGGAATGTTCTAAACCGGAACACCCAGTAGCCGCCGAAAAGTATGCGGACAGGTAGAATGCAAACCAGGCCGGCAGGGTTTGAACCGCGTGCCTCAGCACGAGCCGTGTACGCTGCCAACTTGCTCACGACAATGCGGCTTTTTGTCTCGAAAGTATGTACTTGAAAACATAGTAAACAGGGTCTGTGCCTGTTTTTTGCTATTACCTATTTCAGAATGAAATATTTCCACACGTTGCTATTTTACAGATGCCATATCACCACTCGCACACATCCATGATTCATCTTTTTTTTTTCTGGTAGATGTATGTGCAAAATATCTAATAAGGGGTACAGATATGTTAAATATTGTAGTAGCGTAGAAGACGAGAAGACTCGAGACATAGGAGCGTGCTGGGCTCACGTGAATCGAGAGATTCGGATCCTGGCGCGTATGAAGAACGGTCTTCGCAGTGCAGTTCTCGGGCCCAAAGTAAAGTGCATTGATCCTGCCATACGGGTCCGTGTCCACTCCGCTAGAATTGGCGACGAGGGATTCCTGGAGAATTCTGGAGAACGGCTCAAGATGATGAATGCATCGGGCGAGACATCGCAGCGAGCAACATCGAACGTCTTCCGGTTCATGGGACCAGGACCATTCGACCCGCAAAAGAGGACTGGAACTTATGCCAAATAAGGTTCCAAGCATCTCTGGACATCGCCAGAACGACAGATGATGCCACAAAAGGAACTTCCTCATTGCATCTCTGGGGTCCGAGACGCTTCAAGCTGCTGCACTCTCTGGTTCAACCGAGGCAGGTCAGTGAAGTTCCCTATGCGGAATTGACAAAAACACTGGACACTCATTTCTCGCCGAAGCGTTTCAAGGAATTTGAACGAGCGAAGTTGTTTCAACACGCCAGGATGAACGTGAGACACCAACCGAATTCCCTAGCCGATCTACGATCGTCATTTGCAACTGCAGTATGAGAACGAAGTCGATGCTCGCGCATGTTCGTTGCTCACAGCTTTTATAATTGGACTTCGAGATCAACGCTTGAGAGCACGTCTCGTCCAAGAGAAAGAGTTATCGATCGACACAGCACTCAGATTGTCGGAAGCTTTCTTCGAGCGAAGAAGAGTCCCGTCAATTGAGAAGTGCCACGAATCACCCATCGCAGTCAGCCAGGTGAGAGATCTACAGAGGTCTGCTAGACAATGTTTCCGTTGCGGGAATACAAAGCCATGTCGAAGACAAGTGCCGGTTCAAGTCTGAAGATTGCAGAGCTTGGAACCAAGGGGCACATTGCCAAGATGTGCCGGAAAGGACAGAATCTGGCGAACCCGATCAACAAGGAAAGGGACGGTGCAAGTAATCACCAGGGTTCAGTCAGCTCGACCGAGATGGCAAGTCTCTGGAATGTCAGATTAAGGCTAGCGAGTGGAACTCCAAATAGACACGGGTTCACATGTCACCTTACTGGACGTTCAGACCTTGGCATCGCCTGGAAAACTGAAGCTGGAACGAAACTCGTACAAACTGCAAAGTTTCAGCAAGGAGGTCATCGAGGTCACAGCCAATGTGAGCCCCTGGGTTGAATTTGAAGGCAAGAAGTACTGTCTAGAGGCTATTTTTACCAACACAAGCTAAGTCAACTTGTTGGGGAGGATCTGGTGAGAGCTCTGAAATTGATCTCAACAACTTGTTCGTTCTTTGTAAACAGAAGAGAGCCTCAAGACGCTGCTGACTAGGCACGCAGTACTATTCAGAAACGAACTTGGTCGGTGCACGAAGATCAAGGCTCAACTTTCACTTCAAAGAGAATGTCATCCCGAAGTGCGGCCAAGACCACTACCGCTTGCATTGGCGCGAAGCAGCAGAGTTCTGACTTGAAGAGACAAGTAGCCAACGGCGTATTGACTCCAGTGGGAAACACGCAGTGGGCCACTCCATCGCTTAACCCGAAGACCAGTGGATCCGAGAGGGTATGTGGAGATTTCAGCGTGATCTTCGTCAATCCTCATTTGAGCGAATCGCGCAGCACCGCTCCCACTGACCTGAGGAACTTTTCTCGAAACTCCAGCGGAGGGCGGAAGTTCTCAGGCTGGATCTGTCCGGTGCATATCTTTTCAGATGGGAGCTGGAGGAGGATACAAAGAAGTATCTCGCCATAAACACTCACTAGAGTTGTCCTAGAGTAACCGGATGCCTTTTGGCATATCATCAGCGCCTGCCATCTTCCAGCTGAACCATGGAACAAGAAGCAACGGCCTGCAGAGCGTGGGCAATGCTACCTGATGATATAATCGCCACCGGAGAAACCGATCAGCAGCACATCAAGAACTTGGATGTCGTGTTCCTACGACTCAAAGACCATGGAGTTCACGCTTAAAGAAAGAGAAATGCGCGTTTATGTCTCCGGAAGCGGGAATATTTGGGTCAGATTCCTTGCCAGCGGAAGGAATACGCCCCTCTCAAGTGGAAAGTTGGTGCCATACTGGTTTACATGCCGCAGCCGCTCTCAATCCCACAGTTAAGGACCTACGGGCATTTTTTGGGCACTCGGTTCAGTACTACGCAAAGTATTTGCCAGAGGATAGCCGACCTGTGCGCACCGCTTTCGAGTAATCTACTCAAGAAGAATGTTCCTTAGGCAACGGAGTTTGCCGTGCGTAGAAGCCTTCGAAGACATCAAGACGCCGTCTAACGCCTCACATGGAGACTCTTGTCCTACTTCGATCCGAGTGAGACACCTACTGTGGCGTGCTGATGCTTCATCAGCTGGCGCCGGAGCCAGTCATCCACACGACAAAAGGAGAAGGAACGCCCCATTGCGCATGCATCGAAAACGCTTAACTTCTGCGGAGAAACGACATGCCCAGATTGAGCGAGAAGTCAGCCACAATTTTGGCTTAGCAGTTTCATCAGTATCTGTGGGGGAAGAAGATTATCTTGTATACAGATCAAACCACTGACGGTGATTTTGGTCCAGTGAAAGGAATCAGACGAAGTTGCCAACAGACTTGAACGGCCTTTGATCTTACAAGGGTACTCAGAGGACATTAAGTATACCCAACAACTCAGTTTGGAAACTTGATGGCTTGTCACTACTACCTCAAGGACCTGATGCAGAGTTTGGATATCAGTTCAACATGGAGTCGTTGATGTTGCGGAGCTCTTATTTCTTCAGACATTATGGCAATTGTTGAGGAAAATATGACCAAACTTCCAGTCAGGGCGAACCAAGCATCACAAGCGGAGACCGCTAAAGACAAGACACTGTCGAAGGTTCACTGTAATGTCATGGGATGGATACATCGGTTGAATCCACGCAGAAATGCAACCATACACATCGAAAGCCAGTCGGAACTCACAGGTGGCAATGGCTGCCTAGTTTAGCATGCTATTGCATCCCTCTTAGGTCAATGAATTCTGACGGTTACATGAAGGACAACCTTGACAATCAAAATGAAGATGTTCAGCCCCGTTCCTACGTGTGTGGTGGCCAAACATGGACAAAAGACATTGAAGCGGTAAAAAGTCACCATGGGTTGTGCTTCAGTCTCTGACAAGAACTAAAACGTTCCCTACACCACCGGGAAGTGCCAAAACGACCGGTACCGAATCCATACAGATTTCAAGAGAATGTCAGAACACCACGTACTTTGGTGGTGATCGACGCGTACAGCGAGTGGCCCGAAAGTCGCTTTGATGCCAGGCTGACCAAGAGCTCAGTCGGACGGTGGAAGCATTCAAGGAAATATCTTGTTCACGGACTGCCAGAGCAGGTAGTCGATGGTAATGGACCGCTATTATAGCAGTGCCATTTTTAAGGATTTTCTAGAGAGGAGCAAGGAATTCGCGGAGGCCTCAACACCACCGCATCACGCACAGCCAAACGGGCGTAACCGAACATGCAGAGGACACTTAAGTCTGCCTTCATGCAAATCCAAGACGGGAGAGGAAAAGGAAGGACTGAGACAGTTCCTCCCCAAGCATAGTGTGACACCACAGACCCACGACGAGGACAACCCCCATGCGAGATGCTAAACAAGCCGACACCGCAGAACGCATTCCAGTGGATTTGATCAAGCCGCGACCAGTCGCCCAAGAGGATCTCGTGGACGAGCTGCCAAAGAGGACAACTACGACAAGAGAAGTCGCTGACCGGACGCTTCCAGATGAAATCAGAACGTCTGGACGCAGGAAAAGTTTGAACAAGAACCACAGGATCAAAGGCTTGGCATCGCCAGCCAAGAAGGACGAAGTTGTGTTTGAAGTAGCGGACTGGAAGATCACAGCGCATACCGGTGCAGCGAGATCAGGCTAAGGAACCAGATCTGCGAAGAAGACTGACAGCACTGTACGCCCCAACGCCCGTGGACAACTTCTTTAGCGCAGTTGAACCACCGCAAACAGAAGCAGATGCATCGACACCACTTCTGCAGCAATCAGTTGATGCTGCCCGAAGTCTACTGTGTTCCGCCGGTATCCTACCAGACTACGCAGCACCTGATGTCTTCACATCTACCGAGGAGGGAGGAATGTAGTACGTGAGAAGACGAAAGACTACATTGACAGAGGCATGGCCCACGTGAATCGAAATTCGATTCTGGCGCCAGATGAAGAACGGTCTTCGTGCAGTTCTCGGGCCCAAAGTAAAG